>PVIW01001693.1:84690-273578 GCA_004026585.1 Noctilio leporinus
TTTTTTTTTTTTTTTTTTTTTTTTTTTTGACAGCATGAAGTAGTAGATAAGATAGAAAACAATTGCTCAAGTAGGAGACTAGGTCATATGTATCATATTTTACGAACAAAAGGTAAAATATAAGGTCAGGCAAGTATACTAAACAGTGATTACAACCAGGGCTGTCCCGGAGAAGCAATGCCCTGTCAGTACGTGGGAGCACAGGACTAAAAGATACTTCTACAGGCAGTTAGGCAAGAGGATATGAGAGGACAAGAAGAACGGGGTGGAAGCCTAGCCTGGATTTCCACATTGTGGACCATGGGAAACAGGTGCCTTCCACGTGGAATTTCCAAGGAACTTGTGTCAAATGAAGGCATTTTCTCCTGGCACAAGAATAGAGAGGGAGGGGGCAGCAATCAGCAGCCCCAGAAGGAATGGTGACTAGTCAGCTGGTTCTAGAAATTCCCTTTGATGACTGTGGGTAGTTTCGAGTCTTCCAGCCTCTCCCTTCATTGCCTAGGTCAAGGGAAGGGGCCCCCACCCAAAGCCTGAGGTTCACATTTTTTTTTTCTCTTTCATTTTTTTTAAATTAAATTTTATTGTTTTATTACATCAATCCCCTTTTCCTCCCCTCTGTCCCCTTCTCCACCCACCCACTCTCCCCCTAAGTCAATCCTGCTTGTTGTCCATGTCCATGGTTCTTCCATGCTAGTTCCTTCTGAGGCTCACATTTAAGGACCATTCCTGGGGCTCTAACCTGAAGGCCCGAGCAGAGCCAGAAGTGCACCTGGACTGCCCTGGGGCCCGGCTTACAGCTCCCACCAGAGGGCCTGAGCTGCCTCTGTCAGCCTCCAAACCGCACAGCTCGAGGCCTCCGTCACAATGATCAAACACACGAAAACCACCTTCATATCTTGGAATAAAGAGACTCCTGTTTGGGGTGGGGGTGATTGCATCAGGAACATTTTCTTTTGCTTTCCTCTAGCCCACCAGATTGATCATTAATGGCAAGACAGACGCTTTCTGTCTTAAAGATGCCCAGGTTGAGGGATGTCAGTTCTATGTCAAAGGGTTTAGGGCCCTTGTGCACAACCCAATCTATAATTGCTGTTAGGTTACTGCCTTGTTACCACCAGAGGCTGCCAGAGACAAAAGACCTGAGCAAATGGACCAGGACCAGGGCACAGGTTTAAAAGTGGGAACACCTGAGTCCCGTGATCCTGAGCACCGCCACCTCAGGCTTTTATCTCTTTCTCAGCAAGAAGGGAGGTTCTCCAAGCTTGGTCTGGGCCCCAGACTAGCAGTACCATCATCACTTAGGCCTTGTTAGAACTTGTTAACAATGCAAATTCTCAGGCTCGCCCTAGACCTATGGAATCAAACATTCCAGAGCTGGAGCCCAGTTATCTGTGTTTGCACATGCCCTCCACGTGGCTCTGATTTGTAGGCAGGTGAGAGAGGCCCTGAGCTGGATGATCCATTCTCCTCCTGGGAATAACCCTGCCATGTTCAGGAAGGACCTAGATTTCCAAATGGATATGCAGCCACAGCAAACATGCACTCCTTCTCTGAGAATGAAGGATGAGTCTAGCTCATCTGTGGCTGTCAAGGAGGTGGGTGGGTGGGTCAATCCTGGCTGGAATCTGAGACTCTGGGTCTTAGCAGGGGTCAGGAGTCTAGAGAACAAACACAGGGCTCAGCTCTGGCCAGGGTTTGGGAGAGGCTGTAATTCTAGGCAGGTGGCTAAGGCTCTGAATGGCATTCTCTTTGATAAAAGAAGAGAACATTCTCTAAGTCTTTACTGTAAACCTCTAGGCCTCAGAAATAATTATTTCATCCATTGTATTAATGAAAAAACTTTGAAATCCTGAAGGGGTATACAGGGAACCCTACAGTGACCTGGCAGAGGCAGATCACGTTTTGTGGGGCCTGAAGCTTATAAAATTTTGGTAACTATTTAAGAAAAAGAATGTGAAATGTATTGTGTTTGCAGATTTGGCGAAAACATATGCTCATGCAAACACATGGCTGGGGCCCTCCCAGGGCCTCAGAAAGGCGTGTCCAATGAGGGGCCCGGAGCTGAAGTGCTCAGTTAGCTGGCTCCTGGGTGAATCTGCCTCCCAGGCCAGGAAGGACACATCCTCTTTTGCATCTTGGCTCAGCCTGAACTCCAGCAGCCCAGAGGATAACCAGATAGCTTTCAGGTTCTCCTCCTGTCTCTTTTCCTTTTATTTTATTTTTCATGTTGTTGCTGCGTGCAGCCATTCGACATACTGTAGTTACAGGAACGACTCTGGAAGTGAGGTCAGGCACAGACTTCTTGCAGTACTTCCGTGGTGCAGAAACAAGGGCAAGCTGTCCCCAGGAACAATCAGACTTTGACCATGTGGCCTGGGGAGTGACCTGCATCAGGAGAACTTTCGCTACCATTTCCAAACAATGACTGCCTCGCTTCCTCTCCCTCTACTTTCCCTGTCTTCCACCTTAGCAAATGGAGTCTCTTCTGAAGACAGACAGATCTGAAACCTCAGAGCTTTTCTGTCCCTCCCAACATCTAAGGAATGACAACACAATGGCTTGCCCAGGGCGCCAGAAACAGATGGCAGAATCAGGTCCTTTGACTCTCAATTTCAAAAGGCACACGATCGCTCTACCATACTCAATGACAGTAAGTCTCTCCTTTCCAAATGATCAAGGGTATTCGGGACTTGTTAAAATTTTAAGAAGTTCATCTAGGAACAGAATGTAGTATCACTCAGCACCACGACCCTCACCTTCAGCTCTACCTCAGTATGATTCTCATCTAAGACAGAGTGAACGCCACCTGCTGTCCTTGGAGCATTCAGAAGGCTCTGGAAGGTGTCTGGAGACACGTATAGGACCAACAATCTTTCCCGCACTGAGTAGTTCTACCGCATCTTTTTCCCCTACCCTTTCCCACTCCTGGCACTTTTCTCAGATTCCCACTTGGCCCAAAGCCTGGGTCATCAAACTAGAGCCAACTCTGGGCAAGTCTGCCAAGATGTCTCCCCAGTGGCTGCTGGTTCCCCATCTTCGCTGGAGCCACGCTGGGGCTGAAGCCAGGCTTTGTCAGGAACTTCTGAGTTCTCAGGAAGGTGGCTTCCAAACCCAAGACGGCACTTACCTGATGACAGGAGACTCCCGCTGCTGCCACTGATAATCTTCCCTTTGCTCCCCATGTTGGCCAGCTTTGAGGTCTTCAGCGTCCCAGTCTCGGTCAGGTCAATAGCGATCTCACTCAGGCTTCGTGCGGCATGGATTTTAGACTAGGAGGAGAAAGCCACCCGGTCATAAAGGAGCACTCAAGCACCTCTCACACAACAGTAATTACTTGCCTGCTGGTAGTTCTGAAATTTAGCAGACTGATTCATCTCCTGACCTGCAGCATTTTTGTTGGTGTCCCTTGGCCCCAGTCACTGATCACTGAAGCTCTCTCTCTGCAGCAGCAGGTCTGGCCCAGGAGCTGACACAAGTGGTGCATTTTCTAAACCTATTATTCTACAGGCTAGACTGTCCGTCCTTAATAGCAGGGACTTTGGAGTCAAACAGACCTTCCCCCCTTCCCCCACCCCCACCCCTACCCAGGCCACAGCTCTCAACAAACAGTAGAGATTACGCTACAACTAATTTGTGTTTAAAGAAGGAGGAAAAGTATTTTCAGCCTTGTCAATGACATAAGAGCTATCAGAAACAAATTCATAAAATGTCGATGAGTTCTGAGGTGACTTAAACCTCTGAAATTGTTAGCCATTGACCATGGAAAGTTTCGAGGACTAGAAAGTTTCAGTGCCCTGGACCTACAGGCGTGGGGTGTGCAGGTGTAAAAACTCATTTAGGCCCTTGAGTCTCACCAACAGGCACCTGATGTGGTGCTTCGCTTCTATTTTGATACCTAAATGCATGTGCCAAAGTCCTCAGATTCTGTTTAACATTCCACTCCATTTAGTCCACATATTAACTGACCCCATTTGGCTAATAGCAACAGCAGGTGAGAATAATAAGAAGGGAATTCTGTATTCACAATTACATAATTACATTCCTAAAAGTCTCTGTTTGTGGGAAAGTCACCTGCTATAATTACCATCTTTGGTGAGTGCAGTGGGCTAGCATTTCCTGCATGTGTAGTTGATTTTTTTTTTTTTCCTCTTCTTCAGGAAATCTATTTTTTGATAGTACTTAGGCAGTGGGCTTTATCTCTACTATGGATTTTATGAAAACCATTATACATGCTGGGATAACCAACACATTTGCCAATCTTTCTGTGGCCCTTGGTGATAGCACGCACATGGTTGGAACTAGGTGAGGTTTCCAGTCGCCTCATGGGCACTCACACCTGGCACATGTGAAACCAAGTCTTCCCCACTAGCAAAGGAGAAGCCGGCAGAGAGCAGATAAGGACGCCGTGGAGGGAAAGGTACACTGTCTCCCGTACCCACACTCTATGCCTGGGTCCTCTCAGCTGTCCAGCAAAAGCTGGCTGAACCCCTGTGGCTTTGCCCTCCCTCTGGATTCCATGTGGATGACGACATCAGTGAAACACAATGACTTCTAACTACTAAACACTTTCCCCATGTTAACAGATGAAAGTCTGAGCCAACAGAGGAAATGCTGAGACGCTGTGCTTGTTTTCTTCACCAGCCATGAGCTGCCTTCCTCCTCACTCTCTCAACCCTACTGATCCTTCCCCAATGGACACCTCCTTTCTGACCTCACATTTGATCCCGGCATTCAAAACAAGGTCACCTTCAGCTTAGGGCTTCCTTATTCGTAAAGCAAACCCAATGCCAGGCCCTCAAAGGGTTCTCACTGGCAGCAGAAGCAGGAAGGGCCTTTCATTTAATTAGGCACAGCATATCGCCAGCACCCACTGGGTTGACTTCCTCCTCCTGACAAGCACAGAAAGTACAATCCATTACTTCCTTTCTTTCAGCACTAGTTTTACCAATGCCCATACTTTAATAAAATGGAACCCATGCATGCCGTTACCTAGTAAAAACTTATGAAGACAAAAATCAGCTCAGCATGGTGGTGAAGGGTCTATAGGCTCTGGAGTCAGAAAAATTGGAGTTGGAATCTTGACTATTCCTAAGCACTATTTAACCTTGACCTTCAATCTCTGATTCTCTGGTTGCTGTTTTTAAAATGGAGATCTTAAAATTCACATAGAACTAAATTAGATAACACACATAAAGGCCAATGGAATTGGAATTGGAACAGAAATAGGCTGTAAGTCAGGGCCTGGCAGTAATTTGCTAAATGAGGTTCAATTGATGACTCAATGTAATAATTTGGGGATCTGATCAATCACATGGAAGACCTGTCCCCACCCCTTCTCCACTCGAGCCATAGTATCAACCTCAGAGGCAGGAAACAAAATATGGAAAAGTAACCAACAGACAACTTTTCCAGGGGGGAGATTTTAGAAGTTTTAGGAACTGTCGGCTTCTCTCTAGAATGGAAATGTTCACAGTGACTGAATTAACCAGTGGAGAGAAAGTGTTAAGATGGAACAAGTACTGACTGTCTCCTTGCAAAATCAAGTCTTTGGGCCACCCAAGGACTTTGTGATCATTTTGCTGTGAGGACGTTGCTGTACAAAGTGTAATTACTGATATTATGTCAGCAAGGTTTAGTTGTCCCCTGGCATGCATTCACTCTGCCTTTGGTCTAGATCATCGGTGTTAAACTCATTTTCACCAGGGGCCACATCAGTCTCAGGGTTGCCTTCAAAGGGCCAGGTAGAAATGGTGCCAGGCTGAAGGTGCCCTGCCAGATAAAACAAGGAAGGGGCCGGATTCAGCCCACAGGCCTTATGTTTGCCACCTGTGGTCTAAATGGAATGAAGACTAGCAGACCAGATCAGGAAACACAAAAGATGTATTGGATGCTATATCAAGAAGTCTGCACTCTGAGTTCAGAGGAAAATTGCCTAATGTTCACTCTAAACAATTTGAACTTTCGAAAGTTTCCTTCTGAAGGCTACAAGACGTTTCTTGGCTCTGGGCCGCAGAGGTCACAGGGATCCAGCTGACAGCACTACTGATCTCTGGGGTCAGCGCATGGGTGTTACCAACTGGAGCTGGTGTCTGCACAGCCTCTCACTTAGAACAAGCCACAGGAAATCAAGCTATATAGCCTCCTTTGCACTCTTGTCTTTGGTGATGGAGAGACAGAGAGAGAGAGACAGAGAAAGGCTGACTGATTTTCTTCAATGATTTACATAATGACCCTGAAAGAGAAAAACAATAACCAAGTACCAGGGGAAGAACATGAGACTTCTTGGCTTCTTACCCTGATGACTCAAATCACTAGACCACACTTGTTTCTGGGGTTGAGAGGCAACACTTGGGAGGCCTGGCTTTTCTGAAGCGCTTCAGAGAAAGGAATGGTTGGCATGGCCTAATACAGTAGGGTGTGAAGCCATGGACAGTGTGCCAGCCAACACTGGCTGCTCCGAAAAACCTGGAAGTTCTTAATCCCAGGCCTGGCAGCCTCTACTCACCCAGAGGCCATTCTGACCACCAAGACAGTTCACATCACGGTTGTATAAAGAACATTCCAGAAGCAAAAGGTGTTGCAATGTAACCCTACAGGGAATTTTATCATCTGATTTAATTTGGGGAACTTTTAGAGAATTTGAACTGTACATAAGGGTTTTATAGGCCATCGTGTATCAGATTAATCATGATAGTAATAAAATATAACAAGTATCTTCTAAAGCTACTTCACAAGCATTGTGCCTTTGGACCAATCCTTTCCTGTCCTCCAAATGGAGAAAACAAAGCAGGGTCCCAGAACTGGAAAACGGAGTCTGGAAAACAGAGTGCTTGGACTTCCACATGAGGGAACTGGGTCCTCCTCTTTCCCTGTAGGTGGGGGGACTGGCTCCTACAAGAAGTGCAAGGGCTCTGAAGCTGTGTGCATCCACAGCCTGCGGGAGCCAAGTTCTCCTGCCCTGGCAAGTGTGCGCACCTCCTCCAGTCAGGGGTTGCTGAGGACGGTTGAAATTTTCTTATTGCTGTGGGCATTTGGTTTGGCCTTTTATGTATTTATTTTTTAAAGATTTTTTTTTTTTTTTTTTTTAAATTCATTATCTTCAGAGAGAAGGGCAGGGAGGGCGGAAGAAAGCGAGAGAAACATCAGTGTATGGTTGCCTTTCACCTGCCTGCAGCCAAGGACCTGGCTGGAGACCTGGTTATGTGCCCTGGCTGGGAATCGAACCAGCAACCTTTGGGTTCACAGGCCGATGCCTTATCCACTGTGCCACCAGCCAGGGCTAGTTTGGCCTTTTAAAAGACACCTTGTTAATGTGTTCTTTGATCATTGCTTTTTGAGGTTACTTATTGCATCGGTTGACTAACCAGGAAAAGCCTGATGAACGAGGCTTCTCCCCCTGCACAGTAAGATCATCTTTGAGAACCTAAGAATAGCTTCCTGGGTTACCCAAGAGACTGAGAAAAAACAAACAGACAAATAAAACAGCAGGGGAGGGGGAGCTAGGGAGGAGTTCAAACAGCTAATACATGATCCTTAGGGTAAAATACTCTGTCTTTCCCCTGTTCGAAGCTGTGGTATGAGAGAGTGGGGGTCTGCCTGCAAGAGGACTTGGCAGTGGGGTTCAGGATTGCCCTCACCCCCTCACTGCTGAGTAGGCAAAGGACGGAATCAATGTTCTAATGTTTTGACCTCTAACTCCTACCACTGGAGGGCAAAATGCTGACCCCCCACCCACTGACTCAGTCTAAAGCACGAATTCAAAACACTTCGGTTCTCTTAACTTTCGATCTAAGCAGCCCTCAAATTCCTGTGGCAATGCCAATCACTGCTGGAGAGCCCTGGAACACTCAGGATTCCTAACAGGAAAAATGCTCCATCCGGTGCCCATTCACCCCAGAAAGTGACCAAAAAAAAAAAGGGAGGGGAGGAGTCAGGGAGAAGACTTGAGTGGTGGAGAAAATGTTACAAAGGAGACCATGACTGCTGTCCAAGAAAGGCAGGGATTTAAAACTGAATTACACCTTCCAGGACTTCTTCCCATCCGATTGTTTTGCTGTATTTCTCCTCTCTCCCACTCAAATCCGGCTCCCTCCTTCCACACCCCTCTGCAACCCAGGGAAGAAGCACGCCCCCCCCAGACGGAAAATAAGGCAACAAAAGAGAAACGCAAAATGGAATGAATTTAATGAACCTTATGCTGGGTGAGCCCAGGATCCTGCCCACTCCTCCCCTCCCAAGAACTCACACGATGGGGCAATACCTCCCATAGGTGCTGGTGCTGACTAAACCAAGGGTACCGAGGTCGGTGTTGCCTTGCAGCTCTGTATTCTACCCCCACCCCCAACTGCAGCTACCCCACAGGCAGCAAGGTCCTGAGAAAGGCAAAGGTTCCATCTCAAAATATGCTGAGGAGTAGCGAAGGGGAGTGGCTTGCGGAGGGCACGCCAGGGAACCTCCGGAGACGCAGGTGGAAGAGGAGCAGAGTGTTTGCGTTGACAGGAGCTGTGTGTGAACTGAGGAGACATCACTCTCCCACCCACAGAATTGCACCCTGTGCCTCTGCAGGGAGGTTGGCAGGAATCTCCCTCAGGATGACTATTTACCAAGGCCTGAGGCTCCAGGTCTACCTCGGGAAACAGACTTGTTGCTTCCCTGCCCCACCCCAGGTTTCCAGTTTTGCATTTTAAAAAAGGCAGTTGGCAGTTGGAAATGCCTGGAGGATTTTCACAGCAATTACCCTAAACAGTTAGGTGGTGCCTATTAGTTGAGAATGGTTGCTTTTTTTTTCCCCCTAAAAAGAACATTAATACGCCCCTGTTGACACACCAGAAAGGGTTTCACTGCCTGCCCCTAGAAGAGGTTCTTGAGGATGAAAGCACAGTTAAAATTCCTCCAAAGGGCCCTGCCTGGCTGCATTCAGGGGCACGAGTGGCTCTCACTGTGGCTGGGCCAGAGTCCCTTGACCAAGGTGCAAGGAATGTGGCCTCTTGCAGAGCTCGCCTCATTCCTCCTGGAGCCCCCAAACGCAGGTCTGCCTCTGCGCACATCTCAGGGCAAGGACACGGGCCAGCCCCACCCATCCGATCCTCCATTCGCGTGCAACGAGACCCATGCAAGTGCTCTCATCTGCCCTCAGCTTGTGAAGGTCTGGTCACAGCGGAGTCTCCCCACTCCCCGGGCACGGGCTTACCTTGCTCTGCTTCCTGTCCAGATAGAACTGGTGCTGGCTAATGGCCATAGCCCAGATGGACTTGATTAATGCCGGGCACGCGTACCACGTATGAACCGCAATGCCGCTGTGTCCAAACGTCCTCCTCGTTACAGAAGCCCTGGGGAAGCAAGAATCAGAAGCAGGGGCCATGATTATGATGAAGAATTCCACTGCTTGGTCAACAGCTTTCCTTGAGAACCCACTGGGTCCTAAATGCCCTGATGCAAAGGTGACAGGTGAGCACCCACATGTGCAGGCTTTGGGAAACTGGCAGCACAGGCTACCTTTTTATTTTTTAAAAACTTGTACCTAAGGTATACAAGATGATTTGATACATATATATACACAGTGAAGTGATTCCTACCACCAAGCTAACAATGTACCATATTCTCACAGTTACTATTTTCTACGTGGTGAGGACATCTGAAATCTACCCTTAGCAAATTTCCAAGATACAATACAGAATTGGTAACTCCAGTCACCATGCTGTCCATTAGAACTCTAGACTTATTCAATCCACATAATTGCAACACAGTAGCGTCCTTTGACCAAAATCTCCTCATTCTGCCCATCTCCCCATGCCTGATGACCACCGTTCTACTTTCTGCTTCTATGAACTTCACTGTTTTAACTTTTAAGTGAGATCATGCAGTTTTCTCTCTGTGTCTGGCTTATTTCACTTAGCATAACGTCCCCCAGGCTCACCCATGGTGTTATAAACAGCAGGACCTCCTCCCTTTTTAAGGCTGAATATTCCATTGTGTGAAAACAACAGTTTCTTTTCTTCATTCATCTGTCAACAGACATTTCAGTTGTTTCCATATCTTAGGTATTGTGAATAGCACTAATCTTTTCATTTACTGGCTCCTTAATGTTCAGAATGAGACCAAGCTTCTGCTTTGTCTGCCATAGGATGGGACATTCTAGGTCACTGCAGGGCCCTTTCTGCTCTTCAGCTCCTGGTGTGGGACCAAGACAAACTTCAGAGAAAGCCTTTGGCAATGTCTTTTACTAGGCAGGCAATGCTGCCTGCGGTGAAGGATGAGCACATTCTGGTCTGACCTCATCTTGTTTACAGCCTGTGGGAGGTTCTGAGAAAACTGGACCCCTTATATTACTCTCACGCCACATTCCTTGAGAGCTGGTCGTCAACTCAAATACATTAGGAGGGCAGACAGGGTATAAAGAATCAGAAGAGGTCAGGCAGAAAGAAATGAGCTCAGCCAACCCCTTCCAATACCCTGCTCCACATGTACATGTAAAGGGAAGACATGGAGTATATACCTGTATGGAAATGAGACTTTAAAAATTAAACTGGAAACACAGGTCCTAACATAACTCAAGGTGGTAATGGCATCAGGGGAAAAAGTGTTATACAACCATGTTCTCGGTGAAGCATATTTATTACAAAAGCATTTGTACGCACACACGTGTGTGTAGCATAAGGAGATAGGACAGGGGGTGGGGGTCTGAAGATTTGGATGTGTACATCTGAAGAAAATGTGTGTTTTCAAGATTAAAATATCTAATTTGAAGGAAATGTGGGGTAATCAGTTCTTATGAATAATCACTTTATTTCATGGCACATTTTCCCTTGAAAATCTAAAGCTGCTCCCATCATCTTGCCTTGGGGGCTAAAGATTTAACAGGGGGTCTTCAAACCAGTTCTAAAGAGAAATTTGCATCTGGTGGTTAGCTGGTGATACTGATTCTAGGCAGGGTATTTGTCCCATTGGTTAAAGAAAAGTTAAAGAGAAAATGCCAGGGCGTGGAAGACAGCTGAGGATAATGGAAAAGAGCCAGTGAGACAGTGAGTAGGAAACCCCCAATTAATTGCAATTTGAAAAAGAAACTAATCTGAATGCCTATTTTCGCTCCCACAGCAATGGCTGCCCCTGGGAGGAAATACCTTTTTTTCCATCTCAGAAAATCTGAATTAGAAAGGAAAAGTAACTTGATATGTGTTTTATTGAAAGCAGTGAGGTTGTCCCAGGCTAGGTGCTTATACTTTCCAAGTAAGGGGAGAAAGGATGAGTTAAGAGGCCTTTAGGTCTGGGTGGTTCCAGGCCAGCCGCAGAGCACCTAAATCAGACACTGAGAGTCCTTCTCCTGCCCCATTATTAATTAATCTCTTCTCTGCGTGATTCCCTTCGGGCTCTTCCTACCCCACCCACTCTTCTATTTTATTTAAATCTTAGAAACTGACTGTTTTTCCAGGCCTAGAGAGCTGGACAAACACAGTGGGTGCTGAGTTGGGCACAAGTGCAGGAGAACAAACCCCACAGTATCTTCTGTGATCCCGTGTGCCCATCACCGCAGGAAGCACCCTGGGCCCCAAGTGAACCCTTGTCTCCCACATGTCCCACAGATGACACCTTCATATCTTCATGACAAGATTCCCTCCTGGGCTTCCATCCTGTTACTTTGGTTCTGACTCCCTTCCTGGTTTGAAGGAGGAGCCGGCCCCTTAACCTTCCCAACAGCCAGTCGGATTCGTCCTCCCTGCTTGAGAACAAGGCGGCAGCAACAGGCTGAGGGCTGAATTTAAGGAGCACCAGGAGGCGGCACAGGCCCTTACTGCTGTGTGAGGCAGAGACCGGGCTTACAGCCTAGCTCTGCCACTAACCTGAAGCAAGTCTCCTCGCCTGCCTCCGTGTATTTGGAAAAGATACCTTTAAAGCTACAGTGGACTTGGGTTTCCACCTTGACATCAAGGATGGCACCACCCTGGCCTCCCCCACCCTCCCTGCTTGCCTCAGGACAAAGAGAGGCTATTTTCCTCTAGGGAACAAGACCCTGTTCTCTGCTCAGGCTGTTCTCTGTCTCCTTGTGTTCCTTCCTCTCTCCTGGCAGACACCTTTGTCCAGATGATGGACCTCTAGCTTTAAATCCTGCTCATTCTTTGAGGTGCTACTTAGATGTCTCCTCCTCAGGAAGCCTCTCCCGACCAGCTTGGCTTCTGGTAACCTTGAGCATCTATGGTCTTACCATCTGGCACTTGGTACTGCTTGCCTTGTGTGCCACTAGTGCAGGGTAAGGTGTGTGAGCTTTGGAGTCAGCTTCCTGGGTTCAAATGCTGCCTCTATCATATGCTAGCTATTTGCAACCTAGAGCACATTGCTTTATTTCTCCATGCCTCAGTTCCCCAGATGTAGGACAGGAACACTAGGGTGCCTATTTTCTGGGGTTACAAAGAGGACCCAATGCGATTAGTGTGAACAAGTATGGAGAAACGAAACATGCTTGCACATGGTGAACATTTAACAAATACCATGTTCCTTTTTTTGCCTGTCTCTCCTAATATGCTAGAAGTTCTTTAAGGGCAGTGGGCCCTGTTCTTCATGCCCAAACACAGGAGCTATCCAACAAATACGCAATTGAGCATTTTGTTGAATAGGCAAAAGGCCCATGTAATACAGCATTACGTGAGGTTTGGACCCTTTCTTATGTCCTTAGGCCTTGGGGAATGGAATTTAGTATTATTATCAAAGATACGGCTATAGACCCAGAGAGAAAATGGAAACTGAAAACGAAAGCACACACACACACACACACACATACATGAATTTGTCCAAGATGCCTGAGTGAGCAGGTTTCCCATCAGAGCACAGGCATGAAGAGTGTCTAGTCCTCGTGCTCAGCCCTCAGACTACCCCACCTCTGCTTTTCCTCTGCCAAGCACGACCTTTCTGCATCGGGCCCTCCGTGGCAACATTCACGTCACTCTTTTTAGGTAAGTTTTCCCTCCCTCCACTGTACCAAGGCTGGTCCGGCGCAGTTCATCTGGGCAAATAGCAGTGCGTTCCATCCTGGCCGGACTATTATTTTCAGCGTCCCCACTCTCTCCCGGGCTTGGCCTGCACAAGTGGATTCCTGCTCTGCACAGGCAGAGTCTCTGGATTTAAGACCCTACTCAGGACCTTAAGAAATGCTGGACAGGCCGCAATGCTACGGCCTTCACCTGACTGCAAGGACCAGACTCTGAAATGCTCTCCATTTGCGCGTCCTGTGGTGACTGTGGGGTGTGGGGTAAGCTCTTCCCCCAACCATGGGGCTGTTTCACACAGATTATACAACCGTCAGGCAGCTCGGCAGCACTCCCGGTTATCTCAGGCTGCAGGGACCCAGACTGGTGTGCAACCCTCAGGCCCCTGCCCGGTGACGTCTGCAGCGTGGCCTCCACTCTCCAGAAGGGGCATCCCAGCAGCTTGCTTGTCCTGGGCGCCCAGAGGCCATGCAGGAGGGGAGCTGGTGCCAACTCCTATTCCCAGGCCAGGGCTGGGGCACTAATGGCAACTAAAATCCACATTTGCCCCCTTATGGAGTCTGACCTTTCCTAGGATTGCGGTCATCTTGCTGTAAATCTGTTTTCTGGGCTTATCCAAAGCGATTAACTCTTAGTGGCAGGCTTGATCTTAGGGACCTTTGCTGCTGTTTCTGGGCTGCCCCCCCACCTCCAGGACTGCGAGCAGACAAAGAGAGGAAAAGCAGCAGGGATGCCGCCCCAGAACCTTCCACGCGCGGCTTGCAGCAGTGCAAACCGGGACCCTATTGTCTGGCATCTGACTTAGCAGTGATTTGTCCCTAGCGCTGCCTGAGAGATGATGGGGCGAGGAGGGAAACTGAACTCCTCCTGTTTCTTTCACATCCATCCACGAGGCTAACACTCTAACGTTACCACCCACAGGTTCAAACAATTTAGCACAACTGCTTCATGGGTAGGTCACTTTGGGGGCAGAGTGTCCCACCAGACCCATTCTCGGAAGCTCTGACAAGCCATCCTTCAGATCCTCGGCGGGCAAAAACTTCCTACAGGGACTCCGGCTGCTGCTGCCTGGTTTAGTTTGGTGTTGGTTAGGAAGAGCTGCAAATCCCCCCGAAAATGCCCCGGCATGCAGACAACTCCCCACATCTGAGCGACTAACACGTGCAGGTAGATGAGATAATCATGGAACGGCTAACTTCACACACACACACACACACATGAACCCATCGCATTTCTCATTATACACAGCACAAAACAAGGCTTCATTGTCTGATTTCAACTCTGTTCTCCATGACCACCCACCCTCTCCCCACCAAAATGAACAGCAAACAATAACACAAAAATAGGAATATAATAGGAATATAAACGATATACCGGGCGGGCCATGCCCTTTCAGAAGTAAAGGGCTGTCCTCGCTTACCTGCGTGGGTCATGAACTTCCACGGAAAACTTCTTTTCTCTGAAATACAGGTTTTCCAACTGCCTCCACTGGAATATCTGGACAGAAAACAATGTAGTGTAAATTGAGGAGTGCTTGCTTCCCTGGCCGCCTCAGTCTTCTCCTTGCTTCCGAACTCCTACAGCTGGTAGTTTCCTTATCAAAGCAGAGACGGTACAGTTGTTTTCACCCCCTCCACCTCTTGCCGCACGCACATGCGCGCGCGTTCAAAACCTGGCTACGTGGGTGTGGATTTTCCTGCAGGTTTCTGAACGGGAACAAAACAAGTTCTTTTCAAGTTGTTGCTGGCTGCTTCGGCTTTGTTGAGCTCAAGACAGTTCCCAGCTCTGCAGACTTTTCCCTCCAAGGAGAGGGGAGGGGGGAAGCCCGAGGGGGGCCAGGGTGGCGCGAGGCAGCGAGGGGCCAGCTCAGGAGGAAGCAGCAGCCGTCTGCGGGAGGGCTGCCTGCGCTTCCTCCCTCCAGTGCTGAAATGGGAAGGCGCTCCAATTCCCAGCCTCCCATCGGGACTCCACTTCCTGCCACTAACGTGTAAGAGCCGGACTCACCCTGGTGATTCGGCAGCTCAGGAAGCCTCCCTGAGCAGGGCGGGGGCTGCCTTGACCTTATTTTGGGCTAGGCAACTCAAGATAACAATATGCGCCTGTCAAACCGCTGCGTCTGGCTGCTGCACAATGAAAGCCAGGAGTCCTGCGGCTGCCAGAGGGGCTCGAGCAGGGAGGGGTGAGAAGGGGAGTTTCGGCAGTAATTCTGAAAAGTGCAGTAAAAAGAGCTCCCCATGGGCCCCCCTCAGGCCCTGGTGGACATTCTTCCTTCTGAGAGTGAACCTCTTAACTAAGAAGCTGGCCGCGAAGACTGGGAATAATTAAGGCTGCAACACTGCTCTGGGAGGCGGGGTGGGGGGTGGGGTGCCTTACTTGGAATGAAAGAGAAAGTTCCTTACCCCTCTGGGAAATGTCAAAGAAGGTTAAAGCGATGCACACGTTATTTATATTTATATCTGATCCACACACACCGCATCCCTTCTACATATTTAGAATTTAGTTTGTTTTGGTGAGAGAAGAGTAAGGCAGGAATCCTCTTCCCGTCCTCCCTGGAGCATATGCTTGTTCCAGGGGTCATCCCAGATTCAGACTCCGGTCGTCTGGAGCTCCTGACCCTCCCGGACCTGCTCCTGGTTTCTCCTTCAAGATGTGAGGGAGGGTGGTTTCCATGTGTCCCTTCCACCCCTCCTCCCAGGCCCAGGGCTACTAGTTAGGGCTCACTAGAGGACTCCACCCCTCTGTCAAATGGCTGCAATAAAAATGGAGTCTAGAATGGCCACATTCTTTTCAGAACCTGCCAGGCAGAATTCTAGGATTTTTTTTTCCACACCGTAAGGAGGCGAACCCCTCTTCTCCTGTGTCACAGAGCCACTTCCCTGGTCCACAGTGCAAAGTACACATCCCTCTGAAGCCCAGGGAAGCTATAAATTTCTTTCTTCTTCAGGGATGACTCCAAATGGGTGGAGAGACACTTCAAGTCTAGCAAATGACCCAAAGCCCTGCACTAGCTCCAGCAGCCTTGTGTCAGGTCACAGATGAAACACTGCCTGAGGAGAACCTGTAGGACTTGAATGACAGGACTGCGAGTCTCAGTTCCAACTGATGCCCTGAGACACTAACTAAATCCCTCAATGAAAACCCCCACAGTTCCTCTCCATTGTTAGATACTTATACATGATCCCCTTGAACTTTGCCACAGCCAGAAAAGCACCAGGACCATTGGATTCCCTGACACTGACCTCATGGCCTGGCAGGAGCATCCAGTCCCAAGTGGCAAGCACTCAGGTTCTGGAGTCTGACTGCATCTCTTTGAATCCACGTTTCCCCCACTCCAAGCTGCCTGCTCTTAGGCAGCTGACAGCACTTTAGCCTCAGTTTTCCCACCTGTGAAATAGCACTAAGGGCCCCTTCCAGGAACATCTCAGCAGCAAAAGCCCTGTGGCACGACTTTGCTACAAAGTATTAAAGATCTTAACATGGTTCCTAACCATTCTAACAGCTCCCAAATCCTGGGAAATAAAAAGAGAGTAACTCAGAATCAAAATTACTCTTTTCTTACATTTCCTAACTCAAGCTCTTAACTGAGGTTTAAGAAAATACAATTTGATTATTTGTATGCTAGAAACTTCTAAGGAAGTGTACAGAATCATTCTCTGCCTCTCTTCCTTTCTTTTGAGGAAAAGGGTAGATGCAAGATGGCTGGTCCCTGAGGGGGTCCCTCCGGCCCTGCGCTGCACAACCCTGGCCAGGACCACCATCATGGGCACGACCTGAGGGCCCTGTGCTCAGAAGGACCTGTTTGGTTTATGGCTCTGCTGTTACCACGTTGAAATCCTCGTAAGTCTGCATCAAGGGCCCTGCATTTTCATTTTGCGCCGGACCTGCAGACTACTCCCTCATCTCCATCTCTGGTCCCGGCTGGTTCAGGCGCCATAGGCACTGTCCTGGGGTTGGCAGCACTGGGGGTAAGGGGCTCGCTCTGCGTCTGTTGTCTCCTTGCCTCAGGAGGAAAGAAAGGAAACCTGCTGTGGGCTGGTCTGCAAACACCTCTCCTCTTGGGCCTTTTATTTGGAGCCCCTTTCTGCCACTGAAGAACTACCGCCCCCCCACTCCCCACCCCGACAACAGTCAGGGCTGCTGGCTCCCTGGCAGCTCCTCCCTCCCCTGCTCCTTACAAAACAGAACCAACCAGGGCTTCCCCTGACCTGCCTCCCATGCAGCTGGGATGAAGAGCCTCGCCCCCGCTGACGGTGCAAACCATCTGGCTCTGCTGCAGACCCTCAACCCGCCACCACTGCTGCCACCCAGACTCTTGCCCTGGGCCCTGCACCCTGGCTGCCTGGCTCTGGCCTCTCCCTACAATGATGTCTATAGTCATTGCTAATAGGGGACAGAGCCACGGCTCTGACTCATGTCTGCTCTAAGCTGGGGTTAAAAAAAATTATTTTGTGCCCTGGCTGGTGGCACAGTGGATAAGGCATGGGCCTGCGAGCCCAAAGGTCACTGGTTCGATTCCCAGCCAGGGCACATAACCAGGTTGCAAGCCAGGTCTCCAGCAGGTCCATGGCTAGAGGCAGGTGAAAGGCAACCATACATTGATGTCTGTCTCTCCCTCTCTGCCTCTCTCCCTTCCCGTCTTTCTGAAAATAATGGGTAAAATCTTTAAAAAAAAATTATTTTGCAAATGAAACACTGGGAAGAGAGGTAGGCATGGGGCAATTAAATGCACTTTTTCAGGACAAGACTGCACTGGGACATTAGCAGGGTCCCAGGAATCGGGCACACAGGCCTGGTCCTTTCTTCTCACTCATGAGGATGGGAAGGGGTGGGTGGTAGGGGTATGAAAGTAGAGGTGGCTGCTGTGCACTGAGGGGGCTGGCTACCAGATGGTCACAGCTGGCTGTCAGGGCACGATCTCTTCATGGAGGGCTGTGCCTTTCTGTCCCTGAGCCCCGCAGCTCAGAGGCCCTGCCTGCTGGATGCACCCTTCACTGAAGCTGGCCGGCTAACAGCAACAGGCAAATAGACAGAAGACGCCTGACTTGTCTCTCTTTGAAAACAGGCTATGCTGAGCTCCAGATATGCTGGTTAGGGGTGGCTCCTGATCATCAGTGTCACTTTAATGGCTCAGTGAAGCTTCATAACTCTACCACAAGCTCAAGATGTTCATGGGCTTTGCAATCCCAAATAGAGACCCGTCACACACACTCACTGTGACCATTATGACCACGCTTGTTTGCTTAGGAGGTGGTGTAACTCCTATGGCCATTATGCCCAAGAAGCTAATTAGAAGATAAAATATATGGGCCTATCAATAACCAAGGATTTAGTCATTCATACCTATTAAATCAAGGCCTTTCTACTGTACTTCATCAGGGCATCTTTAAAAGCTCTGTAAACATCCCCGCTTTGATCGTTCAGCATCCTGAGTGGGAAGTTTTCTTCTTGGGGAAAATGAGGCTCAGAGAAACCAGGAGAAACTGCCTAAAGCCACACAGCAAGTCAGTGAGGGGCCAGAAGTAGTCATCAAGGGCACCTGGTCCATTACTCTAACCTCTAACTATGTTCCTTTCCATGCGGGCCCACCAATTAGTGGGAAGAGCTCTTACTCACTGATGGCTGGTTACTTTGATGAGCAGAATGATTTTTACAAATGACAATGGTGTGACTGTAAGTAGGAAGTATAAAACCAAGTCTTTTTGGTGCTCTAGAGTGACTTTTCTTCCCCTTTATGCTGTGATATTATTTCTTTCTCTTCTGAGAGATCTGGATTCCCTTAATGGTCTGCTCAGAGATGCCTTAGGTGTTCAGTAGTTTTCAAATGAGAATTAACAACAAAAACCATGATTAAGAATAGTTTTAATAATTTGGGCTTGCCCTGATTCAAGTGTACAGATGCTATTAAAGTGGTTTCACGGAGACAGCATTTGTCACTGTTGTTGGGACAAGGGCCACTACTAGACGGGGAGTTGCTATTTCTGACCCAGACTTGTAATTCCCGAGAGATCACAGATCTTCCACTTCCCTTTTTTGGTACTCAATATCCTAATGTGTAGAATAAAAGATGGAAAATGTTGATCCATGGAAGGCAAACAAGAGTGGCTAATAAATACCACCCACCTTCAGCCCCAAGTGGGGCAGGGTGCATGTAAACACTTAAGGGGCAGGACCTGGTTACTGGATCCTATTAGCTGGTCTGCTGGATTCCCACATCCTGTGTACAGCTGCCGGTCAGGGCGGAAAGAGCAAAGGTTCCCCCCATTACCAGGGACGGCTGAAGGGGCCTTGACTACATGCAACTTCCTCCCTGAAAGTGTTTACTGAGTGTCGGGACAGCACGTGGGTGGGTGGTGGGAGAGCTCACAGAATCAGGCAGAAATTAAGTCCTGAGAGGAAGCTCGCTCTAGTGGCTCTGATTCTTGACCCCAACTTCAGGGAGTCTCGTCTTCCCCCTGTCCCCGAGGCTGAATCACCAAGTCTCTTAATGACCTCTCTCTGAGTAACTTCCTGTTTCTTCTAGAGGGACCATTATACAGAATGCCAGCAACCATCTGGTCTAGTCTCCGCTGATAAAGAAAGCCCAGTAAAGCAAGCTTAAGGGACTGGCCGAGGTTAAATAAGTAACTGAGCAACTGAGATTGAGACTCACTCTTGGGATTTCTATCCTGGGTTCTTTCTAACCCACCAGGAAGACCTGACAATGAACAAGAACAAAGCTGTTTCAAGCTAATGATGAAGTAAATGATCACTTCTTCAAAGGCCTTCACAGTCTACATGATGCTGAATCCTTTCCAAATATCAGCAACGAGTTGTTCTCTAAGATGAATTAGACCCATGGCCAGAAATAGTCTACAGGCTCAGAAGGAAATGTACATACTAATACTTTTTTTTAGTTCTGCTCTGTTCACTTTCTAGAAAGACTCAACTAATTTCTGGGCATATTTATACCTTCAGAAAATAAAAATGAGTTGCCACATACCTTGAGAGCTATAGGACTAAAGGCATGGGTGGAGTTTAATTAAAATAGAAGTGTAGCACAAAAAAACCTAAGCCTGCATGTTCAGAGAATATTATCAGGTGAGCCCTGATGAGGTTCTGCTATGGGGGGAGAACCAATGTTAGGGAAAAACAGAAGCATGTATATGTTTTTAGTGGGTTAGCACAATAATGTCAGACATTTTTTTTATATCAGGTGCATAGGCATGCAGCATATTTTACTTTATGCTTAAACAGAAGAAGCAAGCTCCTGGAGTTTCAGGCAACATCTAATCCTCATCCCCGTTCCAACCACGCAAGTAGTGATGTCTATTTTGTATGGTCCTATGCCAGTAGGAAGAGGAAGGACATAATGCCTAACGCACACTTGTATTGTAAGAAGTTTGCAATCTAAATCTAGTTTGGAAGATACAATACCCACAAAGCAGGCTGTATTCATGATATAGTAATAACTACATGATGGAGTTTAACATAATCTAGAGTTAATTGAAGAAGATAAAAAGAAATGGGAAGGTACTCTGTGCTCATGGATTGGAAGAATTAACTGTTAAAATGCCAATGTTTCCTGAAGCAACCTCTAGATTCAATGCAGTTCCTATGAAAATCCTGAGCATTTTCCACAGAAATAAAACAAAAAATACTAAAATTTATGTAGAACCACAAGAGACCACAAATAACCAGAGCAATCCTAGAGGTGGGGCAAATAGCCAGAGGTATCATACTCCCCAACTTCAAACTATACTCTATTAAAGCTACAGTAATTAAAACAGTATGGTACTGAAAGGCAAAAAAACAAACAAACAAACAAACAAAACACCAAAAAAACACACACAGATCAATGGAAAAAGAGAGAGAGCCCAGAAATAAATTCACACATATAGGGGCAAATAACTTATGACAAAGGAACCAAGAACATTTAACGAAGTAAAGTCTCTTAAATAAGGAAGGGGTGTTGGGAAAACTGGACAGCCACATGCAAAAAAATACACAAATAAATGAAAGTAAACTATGATCTTGCATAACACAAAAAAATCGACTCAAAAATGAATTAGATTTGCCCTGGCTGTTAGTACAGTAGATAAGATGCCAGCCTGCAAAACTCAAAGGTCATTGGTTGGATTCCCCAGCCAGGGCCCATAACCAGGTTGCAAGCCAGGTCTTCAGCCAGATCTGTAGCTGGAGGCAGGTGAAAGGCAACCATACATTGATGTTTCTCTCCCTCTCTGCCTCTCTCTCTTCCTCTCTCTCTGGAAATAATAAATAAATATTTTAATAAAAGAGGAAAAAATGAATTAGACTTGAATGCAAGACCTTAAACTAAGCTCCTGGACATTGCTCTTGGTGGTATTTTTATGGATTTGACTCCAACAAGTAGGAAACAAAAATAAAAGTAAACAAATGGGACATCTAAAAAGCACCTATAAAGCAAAGAAGACCATCAACAAAACAAAAAGGCAACCTACCAAATGGGAGAAGGTATTTGCAAATCATATACCTAGTAAGACACTGACATTCAAAATACATCAAGAACTCATACAACTCAGCAACAACAAAACAACCTGATTAAAAAATGGGTAGAGGACTTAAATAGACATTTTCATATATACATATGGCCAACAGGCACCTGAAAAGATGTTTAACATTATTATTAGGAAAATGCACATCAAAACCCAATGAGATCACCTCATATCTGATAAGATGGCTATTACCCAAAAGATTAGAAATAAGTGCTGAAGAAAGGGGAAACCGCTCTTGGTGGGATTGTAAATCAGTGTATCTAATATGGAAAACAGTCTGGTGATTCCTCAAGAAGTTAAATTATAACAACCACATGATCCAGCTATTCCACCTCTGGGTATTTATCCAAATATAAAAACACTAATTTGAAAAGACATATACATCTCTATGTTCACTGCAGCATTATTTATAATAGTCAAGATATGGAAACAACCTAAGTATCCAATGATGGATGAATGAATGGGTAAAGAAGATATGATTACGTACATACACACAGGGCTACTACTCAGGTATAAAAAAAGATGAAATCTTGTCATTTGAAATATGGGTGGACCCTGAAGGTATTATGCTAAGTGAAATAAATCCAAGACAAATACCATATGATTTCACTCATGCGTGGAATAAAAAACAAAATGAACAAAACAAAAACAAACTCATAGATGTGGACAACAGATGGGTGGTTTTCAGAGGGGAGGGGTGGGTGGGAGAAGGGTGAAATGGGTAAAAAGGGTCAAATGTCTGGTGATGGATGGGAACTAGACCCTTGATGGTGAGCATGCTATAATGAGTGTACACAGATGCTGATTTACAATGCTGTACACCTGAACTTGGTATGTCATACACCAACGTAACCTCAATTTGAAAAAGTAAAAAAAAACCCAATCATTTCTGTATCAGACTTTTAAAAAGCTATAAACTTGTCAAACCCTCTTATTGAGATATGTCCCATGCTTTTGGCTCAGATTATCAGTATTCATTCAACTCTATTCTCCATGGTTCGATTCATCACTGAGGGGCAAGAACAATGGTTTTGGATGTCAAGGGTCCCCAGTGATTGTCCTGACTTTGTAAGTCCCTCTGCTTCTCAACTTCCTTTCCTGTAAAAGGAGGGCTGTGTGTGGTCATTCCTACATCCTGCGGATGGGTTGAAGGTCAGCGGTGTAAATCCCCACGTCACATTGCTTCTCTTTGGAATTTAAAAATCAAGTAGCTTGTCTTAGAACAATTCGTAGTTGTGAGACAATATAGACTAGTACTGATTAAAAGCATGGTTTTCAAAGCCACATTGTCTACCACTTACTGGCTGTGTATTGTTATGGTAGCAACATAATTTGTGTTTTAGGTCTTCACATCTTTTAAATACTACCACTAATAACAAGTTTCATTTTCATAGGGCTGTGGTATGAATGGATTAGTACCTATAAAGTAGCCAGAATATATTTATTTTCCATTATTGAGTTAGCAGTCAATAAATACTGGCTGTTATTATGTTCTTTCCCCTCCATCATTTACATGCAAGTATTGTTCTTAATGTCAAAAATAAAGTTCTGAATACTTTGACCATGTATCAGACCAAAGTTAGAGCTTTGTGTGATTTTCTTTAAAAGATAGCTAAGATGGTGCCATGGGCATTTTAAAAAATGTTTTCTGTTCATTGGATTGGCATCAATGCAAGCCTGCGCCCAACCCAGCTCCGCAATCATGGCCTTTGAGCTGATGTGCACTGAATTGCGTTGTGGACTCTTGGTCCTGGTTCTTATCCAGTCAGTATCTGAGTCAGTTTTGCCCATTTTCCTGCTGTCACTTCTAATCTCAGAACCTTCGCCTGGAGAAGAAAGTAGCCTACTGTAATACCTATGGTAATACAGCTCAGTATTCCAGGGAGTGCGTTATACTGGGAAGCAAATCGGGCCCCCAACACAGGCCAGTTACGCTCACAGATAATTTGCTCACAAAATGCATGAGTGTGCCCTTCCTTACCTGCACTGAAAGCCAGCATCCAGAGCCTTCTGAGAGGGCCACGGCCCCAGCAAAGAAAACAATGGCTAATCTTTCTCTGCAGCCAGACCTAATGGGATCAAGATGTCCTCTGGCCGGCTGCCTCCTCCTTACTATCCGAGGACACAAGCTCTAAATTGATTTGGTAATTCAGTGACAGACACCCAGAGCGCCAGGCCTTGACCCTTTCATGGATAGCCTCTTTTTAACCCATCAAAAACCTTTTAGCTTTGGCTTGATGAGCTATTACTACTACAGAAAAAGAGCAGGAGGGTCAACAAGTGTTTAACAGGCCTAGGGAAAAACAAGCCATTTTATTTTCCCCCACTGGACTCAATTTCCTTTTCTTTTTCTCCTGGGAAGGCCTCTTTCTATATATGATTTTATTCTGTGTACTTTGGCTTTGGTTGCAGAAAGACATATCATAAAGCTTTGGCAAACGTAAAAACTTTAAAGAGAAGCTGAAAGTATTTTTCCTTTATCTTCCTCCTACTCACGTCATTTCTTCGCTCCTCAGAGTGGCCCCTGGGGCGTGCATGAGGTTAGCCTTCCAACGGAAAAGCCAGCCAAGGCCGCACATCTGGGTCTAGCTGCGGGCTTTCTAGCAAGGGGCACTGTGGCCCAGCTGTGTGAGGCTTACCCTCTCTGTGCTCCAGGCTTCCCTTGAAAAACCAGTTGAAGGCTCATTACACCTGCTATGACTTATGTCAATGGGAGGCTTCAAGGAAGAAATTAGTTTGAGGCATATCTGACACTTCTGAATGATGACGGGCTGTGTCACCTGCCAAGATAAGACTTCTCTCCTTTTAGCTGCTGTAAGGGTTTTTGTTTTGAGTACTTTAGAGGGCAGACTTTGGGGAAAGCATATGGGTTTTTTCTGTTTGTTTGTTTTTTTTGGGGGGGCAATTGTTAGTTTTCTTACATCTGGCAGCTCTGTCAAAGGTGTGGCATTACGCTAAGTCCCCTGATTTCCCAGGTGGAGGCAGCTGACTCCACGGAAGACAGGGGTGGAACAGAGAGTGGGTTGGCCACTGGCGCTATGTGGAAACAAACATATATACTGACTGTACTCATGACTAAAACCTGCGCAATCAAGCTAAGGAGAAAAAAAAAAAGATGAAATGACAAAACTCTACCTAATGGTATCCATGTGAAACAAAGCTGAAAGAAATTACTAAGTAAGCCTCAAGGTTCTTTGGGAATAATTATTTAAGAGCAGCTTATGAACACTTTAAAACAGCCAGTGCTTCCAAGGTTAGCCCATCCTGCTGGGGAGGGCTGGGTCTTACAGGCGTGATTTCTGCGGGTAGGCGCGGGAGGAGGCGGACCTCCGGCTGCCAGGGCCCTCGGGTGTGAGCTCCACCCCTCCTGGCTGGAGAGCACCTCGGGGAGCACAGAGGCTGCATGGGCACCGGGCCAGGGCTGGCAGCTTGCTTTTCCAGTCAGGCTGCTGCCGAGGACCTCTGCGGTCTCGCTGGCTGCTCAGCAGTGGTGGCTGCAGCCAGAAGGAAGGGAACCTGCCTCAGCCCCCACTTCCTACTGGAGGGTCCAAACTGGCACAGAGCTAGAGGGGTGGAGAGGACACCTCTGCAGCTTGGGCCCTCGTTCAATTTGGTGATTTTTCTTGATGGGACAACTGTGTATCTGCCCCACAACTTTTCTCTTCCCAGAAAGAAGGGAGAGGAGGGCACTTTCCAGAGGTGAGAACATTAACTCTAGGATCTCTGTCCTCAGGAGCGCTGCTCCTATTTAAAGCTCTGCTTTGTTCCTGTTTCCCTAGAGGCATTCTGAGGGGGACAGAATAACTTGGGGAACTGTGAATCTGGGGGAAGGGGGTGACAGCAGAGGAGGAAATGAAGCCTTCTAACCAGCAGCCTGCCCCAAACCCCTTCCTTTTCACCAGTTGCCCCCAAACCTGTGATTTTTTAGCCCCATCCCAGGCTAGTTCTCCCAGAGAGCCACACACATCCCTTTGCCAAAGCAATTATCAGCCCATGTTGCAATTCTCTATTTTACTCAAATGTCTTCCCTACCAGACAGCAACTTGAGGCATTTTCCCACACCTTGCCCAATACGTAGGGCATATTAAGCACCCATTAATTATTTGCTGAGGGAATGAATGAGTGAAGAGCTTTATGAGGCAAGTATTATGGCAACTGAAGTTCAGAAAGGTTAAGTCACTTTCTCAAAGTCACATAAATGGGGAATGGTAGAAGCTGGTATTTGAACCTTATCTGTTTCGTTGAATTTCAGGCAACTCCCACGATAGAAGCCACCGTCAGAGGCTGAACCTAGACATCTTATTTTTTTTTTTTTTATTTATGCTATAAGATAGCATTTGTTGTTACATTTTCTGATTATCAAAATATTATGGGTATATAGCCAATGTTTGGAAGATATTGAAAAGGATAAGGAAGATAATTAAACTGTCCTGAAAATCAATCATGCAGAGATAATCACTGTTCACAATCTGATGTACCTTTTTAATGACATGCTCTGGAAATCCACTGCCCACGACGGTGGCCTCTGGCTGGGGCTGGGGAAAATTGGGCCCCAGACAGTCACACTGAGCCAATGTTTGGTGACTCCTGTAGGCATAAAGGCCACCACATCACCTGCTTCCAAAAGGCCTCACAATCTCCATGAGGAGGTGCACGGACTTCAGGGCTCTGGCGAAGGCAGCCCCAGCTGACTAGAGCAGAGAGCAGGATGGTCAACAACTGGAGAGCAGGAAGGGTGTCAGCTGGGCTCCTGGGAACTATGGTGTGTGCATCAGCCCCTGCCTTCTCCAGCTCTGGGAGGCTCCAGGCACAGATACTTCCAATCTGCAGGCTGTCTGTCCTTTGTTCTCTTTACCACCCTAGCCAGCAAGCCAGCATCCCTTCAGTTCTGTTCCACAAATACTCTCCATGCTCGGCTGGGAGATGCTGGGCACTCAGGGAAACCAGACCACCCCTGTCCCTGAGGATCCCACATTGGTGGGTCAGGGGCAGTCACCTTGCCAGGCTTAGATGCTCCATCAGCACCTCTGCCAGGCGAGGTGCCTTAGCCTTGCCTTATGAGTGAGCCTTGAGCCATGCAGGGTCCATGCAGCCAGTGCCCAGGCAGCCACTGTCATCTCCCAGGTCTCAGTGCATTGGCTTCCTGATTTGCTCTGCAGTCCTCTCACTGGAACAGGACCTTGCTCTGAATTCCGTCCACTTGGCTGGAACTGCCAGCCCTTCTCAGCTCCAGCCTCTAAGCCAGGGCATTGCAAGGAGGATCCTATGAATGGCAGACAAACCCGCTTCGTGGGGCTGTTGGCCATGCTTAAGACATAGAGCAGATAGGCTCCCCTCTTTCTTCTAGCCTGTCACCTCCATTAGCACCAGAAGCAGAGGGAGTTTCTTGAACATTGTCCAGGTTTTTTCAGGGTCCACGGTAGGGAACGGAGACAATAAAATAATCCCATGCAATGTGGCAAGTGTTAAAAAGGATGCACAGTTAAGGGAGTAGCTTTCTGTTCAGAAAGGAAAATGGAAAGGATTTAGAAATGAGGTAACAGTTAATCTGGGCTTTGAAGGAAGGGTAGGCGTTTTCCAATGGAAAAAAGAAGGGAAGGACATTATCAGATGTATATTCCAGAAAGATGCCCAAGAGAGCCAGTGTAAAGGATGGACCGACTGGAGGTGGGGGTAATGGGGGGAGCAAGGAGACAGGCAAGCTAACTGCTGTGATGGTCCAGGCTGGAGGTGCTAACCTAGACATCTTATTAAAAATACATTTCTACACTGCAAGGACTATGGCAAAAGGAAAGTGGCCATGAGCGCCAGCGTAAGAGCCCCAACACAGGAACTACAGCCCTTCCTTCTCCTAGGAGCTCCGTCTGAGCTACAGTGGATTCTAAAGTGAGTGGGGGAAATTTAAGGTCTTGGGAGATCAGGGGCTCAAGCTGCAATCTTAGTCGGGACCTGGATGACTCCTCACCACTCGTTCCACCTGGAAACGGCTTCAGTCTCCCCCCTGATCCACCTGCAGGCACTGCCGCTGAGGGCCAGGACACTGGGAGTGAGGGTCGGCTCATACTGACATATCAGGGCTGGGCTAGGCTCTGGTGTTACACAGGTTCAGGCTTTCAGGAAGGCCAGTTCAGCCTGCATTTCCCCTTTGAATCATGCTCATTTAAAAACAACTCACAGAGCTTGCTAAATATCGCACAGCTCAGCAAAAACTAGCTGAGATCTATCTACCAAGACGAAAGGCCAAGTTCTCCGGCTTCAGCAAGTAGCGTTCCCAGCATGATGCTTCCTGCTTCTAAGAAAGAAACAGCGGTCAGAGGAACCAGGACGGTTCAGTGGTCTGCTGTATGCCCGCAACTCCCTCTCAATGTCTAGTCACTATTAGCTCTTAGGGTCCCCTTGGTTGAAGAGACAAAAAGTAAAATTGAGAGACAGTCCAGAGGGACTGGTAGGGACTCCCTATACTTTTCATTCTTTTTTCCATCAACAATCTAAGCTGGGAGAAGCTCTCACGTTTCCTCTTCCTTGCTTCTTCCTTACTAGGCCTTGATCTCAAACCCCTCCTTAGGGGAGCTTCACTGTTGGTCCTTATTTCAATGAGGCCCTTGCACACACATGGAGATGTCCTCAAACTTGGTGATGGGTGACAAAGAGCTTCTGGATATTCTGCCCCGACAGGCTTTCATTCATGTAACAACTATTTATTGCATGTCTACTGCATGTGTCAGGCACTGTGCTAGGCCGTGGGCGTACAACAGTGAAAACAAAGACAAAACTTCTATGTGTTTTTGTGAGGGGTGGGGTAGGCAAGTGAGAAAACTACACAGTAAGGAAGTCAGAGGACACACAAAAAGGGAAACAGGTGAGGGCTGTCACTGCTAATAAGGGTCTGGGGAAGGCTGTACTGGAGAGAGCTGAGTCGTAAGGAAATGAGACACAACCTGCAGCTGTGTGAGGATACACCGCGGGGACAAAGACCAGGGCAGCGGCGTGCTGTGTTACCGCGGAAAATGCTGAAGCAAACATTTATGGCTGAATATTACTCAGCCATAAAAAGAATCAAGTTCTGATTCATGTTACAACATAAGGAAACCCTGAAAACATTATTCTAAAAGAAACAAGCCAAGGCCCTGGCTGGTAGCACAGTGGGTAAGGTGCCGGCCTGCGAACCCAAAGGTTGCAAGTTCAATTCCCCAGCCAGGGCACATAACCAGGTTGCAAGCCAGGTCTCCAGTCAGATCTGTGGCTGGAGGCAGGTGAAAAGCAACCATACATGATGTCTCTCTCCCTTCCCCTCTTCCTAAAAATAATGAAATAAAATCTTAAAAAAAAAAAAAAAATTTAAAAAAAAAAAAGAAACAAGCCAGATACAAAAGGTCCCAGATTATGTGTTCCTCTATTTGCAATGCCTGGAATAGGTAAGCCCAGCAGGGACCTTTCCTCTGTTAGAACTGGTATATAAATTCTAAGATGGATGAATCATGGATCATAAGATGCTCTCCAGTTAAAACTCCATAAAATGAATGCTTTACGAGGAGCTGGCAGTCCAGGACAAAATCCCCTGAATTCCCAATGACGCCCCTTCTTCATAAGAAGCCTCCCATCCATATGCACCCCACCCCCAACTTGTCGGATGGCTCTTACCAGGCCCTCCTCCCGGATCTCTGCGGTGGCCTCTGCAGAGGGCAGCTGTCTTCCCCGAGTTATGACAGTTCCAGCTGTCATGGCTGAGGCACCTCACAGGTGTGTCCTCCGCTGCTGTGTGACCCCACAGTCTTTCAGTGTCAGCAGGCAAGAAATCTGGCCACTAACCCGTCTTCCAACCCCACAGCTACAGGCAGCAACTTAATAGTGTAAAGACAAGCAGGTGTGTGCATGCATGCGCAGAGGAAATTCACCCCGCTGTGCCTTCTCACGCGCACTGTAGGTAGGCTGGGCTTTGGTTTCCGATCAAATATCCGGCCCGGAGAGCATGGCACCCAGACCCCTTGGGCTCTGAGTCCCTCTAAAACTTCGGGCAGGAAAACTCATCACAAGGAGGCTGAGTTGGCTCCTGGCGGGGGTGGGGGGTAGCGTGGGGTAGGGGGTTGTTGAGGAGACTTGCAAAACCCATGCAGCACCAGAAACTCCTGTGGGTGCTGCTGAAAAGAAAGGGGTAGTTGGATGGAAGGGATCTCTGAAGGCTCCGAAGCTGCTGGCTCAGTAACAGCTTTGTCACAAATCATGTTTCCTGCTGGGTATGACCCCACAGCAAAGCCAGGACCACGGGACCTAAAAATGGTGTTCCTGGCTGAGGTGGTAAGATAAGCAATCTCCTCAATGTGAAAAGCGGGCAGACCTTCAGAGGAAGAAGGTAAAGAACAAGACCGAGAGCGAGCTAGGCAGGTCCCCACGCCAGGTGGACAGGCTACAATGGACCTAGGTTTGCCTATACCTAGGTCCTATTTGCCTACACCCTATGGTCACAAAAAAAGACAAATTCTATACAATGCCATTTATATGAAGTTTCCAGAGTAAACTCATTGAAATAGAAAGTAGAATGGGTGGTTTGGTTTCCAGAAGGCAGTGGGAGGGGAAAATGAGCAGTTATTTAGTAGGATGGAGTTTAAATTTTGCAAAATGAAGTAGTTCTAGGGACTTTGCACAACAGTGTGACTATACCTAATACTACTACACTGAACACTTAAAAATGGTTCTGATGATGAATTTCATATTATGTGTACTTATGCACAATTAACTTTTTTAAAAATTAAAACTGTATGATTTAGATGACTCTAAAACCCTTTACCCTCAGTTTCTAAATGCTTAGAAAGATAGAAACTGAGGAAAGATTTTAGAGAGAGAGAGATGTGCCACGGATTAGCCCTATTCAGAGAGCAGTGCATACCTGCAAACCCAGTGAGAGGGTAAACCAGGATCACCTGGAGGACTTGACGGGCATTTCCTGAAGCTAAGAGACACCTACGACTGCTATCTAACTCCTGCCTGTGGGATCTAATCTAGCTTGTGTCAGATGTATTGAAGGAGGAGAGGTGCACCCTAAATGGGAGAGGGCAGATGGCTTAACTATAAATCAAACTTGGAGCTCTGGTTTTTATAAAGGATGAGGGCATGCTAATTTCTTAATAAAATTCACTTTGCTACTTAAAAGTGACTGTGTGATGTGGTAACTCCTAGGAGTGGTCCGAAAAGTCATGGGTATGATTGCATTTTTTTTCTTTTTTATCTAGGGATGAACACATTTTAAAAACAAGGTGAGATGAGAGCATTTTGCCTTTTTGAGTCCCAGGTGGTGAGTGTTCTTGTCAGACTAGTAAAGTCTTTAGTTTCGCCGCAGCCAGGAAAACCAACTCTGTTTCTAAATTACTTGGTTCATGGTTCCTTTTGGAGAGGGTGGGCCTACTGGATGCTCTTCTGAAGAGGTCTGGGATCCAACTATGCTGTTCAGTTCTGATTTGCTTCTTTAAATTACATCCAAGGTCAAGGGGAGGCAGTGGGGGGTACCCGGAGGGGTAAGACTCCGCTTCTGGGAGTGATTTACAAGCTAGTCAGTCGGGGAGGGGGGGGGGGGGGCTGCAAGCCTGTCTAGCAGGATGTTTATTTGCCTGTTATAAATATCAAATGTTGCATTTGACCCCAACAGTCCTCAGAGTCAACGTAGCTGTTGTATGGCCTTTTTAGCTGTCACAAGTGCCAGCTCATGCAGGGAAGACAAGTCTGAGACCAGTCGCTGCTATGGGAAATGGATGAGCCCGGGGAGACCTCACACCCCACAAAAGGGACAGATGTGTCCATCTGCAGAAGGGAGAAATGTGACTTTGGTCATCTAATCAGATCTAGCTTGGGCTTTGGCTAACCTTGAGGACAAAGATAGACCTACTTGAAAATGAGCATTTTCTCTTTCTACCACTTTCTTCTGGGAACATGCTGCTTTCTGATTTTTCCTTTTATTCATTAGTCCTTTCTGGCAGAGCAATGAGCTTGTTCTTGCTGCAGTCCTCTGACACATTTCTAGATTCAAGAGTCTCTCAGACTCAAGATTGTGATCATCTACAGCAACAGCCTTGTTGATGAGGAAACTGAGGCCCAGGGAAGTGACTCGTCTTGCGGAGGCAGAGCTACAGCTGAGCTTTCTTGACTACCAGGGCAGATATCTTGCCACTGCACATAACAGGGTGCCTGAGCTGGGGGGAGGTTCATAGCACCCAAAGGGTAATGCCAGAATCCTGCAACAGTGTCCCAGGAACCAAGTGCACTACCCTCCAAGAGGTAGCTTCATGCATGTCACCCCAACGGAGAGTTGTTGGGGTTTTAAGAGTTTTAAGAACGCCTCTTCTTAAAAGCATAATCCACCCCTCTCCTCCTGCACCTCTGCAGAGAAATCACTCTCCCATCATTGCTACTCTCTAAGGGTTACCCACCCAGATGGGGCAACGCTCTTACTTCCTGCTCACAACATCACCTTCTTCAGAGTGACAGTCTGACCCTGGCACGGGTACTGGGGGGACAACTGCAACAAGAATGCAACAAGAATGCAAGCTGAAGTCCTTGGAAGTTTGGCTCACTCAGCACCAGGCTCCCGAACGGCCTCCGCAGGAGTCTGTGGGAACAGAGGGACCCTCGGTTCCCACATCCCCTGACCAAGAAAAAAATTAATCCTCTTAACAAAGAGACGTTGTTTGCTCTGCGTGCTGCTTCTACCTCTCATGTTCCGAGTAAAAGAGACTGTTAACCATATTTGCGATGTCAAGGACAACAGCACTTTAATCCTGGGGAACAGGAAACTCTTTGAGATGCAAACATGTGGAAGATGAAGAAACTGAGACCATTTCTCCTGCCTTAGACTCCATTTCACAGACATAAAGAGGCACACAAGTGAGGTTAAATACATTATCACAACTTTTTTGAATACACTGGAAATGAGTTAACAGCATCAAAACTCCTCTTTGGTTGAGACTGACATTTACTTTGGGCATTTGAGTGGAGATGGAGACCCTTGGCTTACAAAATGTCTTGTTTTTGAAGGTGTAACTGCTCTAGGAAAAAGGATTTGACTTAAGCACAGACTAAAATATCTCCCAACAGCACAATTACAGAGTAAAATCCCACAGAACGTGCCTTATTACCCGGCTGTGGAGTTGTGGTCCTCACACTTCCTAGCCTGTGTGCCAATCACCTTGAGGGCCTGAGAAAACACTGACAGCCAAGTCCCATCCATCCCCGGAGCTTCTGAGTCCTTGAGTCTTGGGTGTCCCAGAGTTCTTAATTCTAACATGTTGCCAGGGGATGGAGATGCTGACGGTTCAAGGGCTGCTCTTTGAGAACCACTGCACTGTACTGACCTGCTTCTCCATTCAAGACTGAGGATTTATGCTCGCCCCAGAAATTGCCACCTTGCCCCAAGGTCATGACCTTTTCTAATGACTGCTTGATGCTAAGGCTAAGGCTTGGTCCCCAGCCTCATGACAATGGCTCTGAGGGTTGTTCCAAATTCAGAGCTTCATCTAAGATTTCATTACAGTTCAACTTCTCACTCTGCCTGATCCTGCTTCCTCCCCTTCAAAATTTCCCCTTTTCTCTCCTTTCCTCACTGGCTTAATTTCAGAGCACTTCCTAACTCACTTCCTGCATGTGAATCCACCTCAGGCTCTGCCTCCCAGGGAGCCTAGGGTGCTACACTCTCAGAACTTCTGAGAGTGCTGTCTTCGAGAGGCCACTCCTGGCCATCTGCCCCCACCTTTCCTACTCTGATTTGTGGTCTTTGTAGAATTTAGCACTCTAATATTATACATTACAGATTTACTTAATGGTATCATTTAACCTTCTTCCCTACCAGATTGTAAGTCCTAGGAGGGCAGGACCCTCTCTTACTATCACATTCACGGGGCCTAGAGCAAAACCTGGCCCACAATAAGCACCTGGTAATTCTCATATGAGGACCCTTTTATTGGAGAAGATTTCATATTGAACACCCTCTATTGACATTCTAAAGCTCCAGCTCAATGCTTTCAGGCAATTCTTGCATGGGAGAAGAGACTGGCATTCCTAGTGCAAAGAAGAGAATTCAGCCATGACTAATTTTGGTGCTCTGAGAACAGCATGTCTAGTATTGATGTTTCTGGAAGGTCATGCCAATTTTCTTAGATACAATTGTTTTTTTTTGTTTTTTTTTTTAATTTCTTAGAATTATTTTAGATGGCAGCCTCTCACTGCCCCCCACCCCCACCCCATTATTCTTCTGGCAGGTCTGCTCTTAGCTGGAAGGCAGGCCCTGGTTGGTGACCCATGACCAGAGCGCCTGTCACCCATAAGCATTGAATCCTTCCAGGCCTCTCAGTAGAATGAGATCTGAAGGACTGATAGGGGGCAATCAGAGGAGGCCCTTTGATCCAACCCTATGAAAGAGCAAAGGCTGCAAAATGCTAAAAGTGCTTAAGGTATTAAGTGGGGTTTTCCCTCTCTGGGGTGCATAGGGTGTGCTTTCCAAGACGAACACGGATAATGGAATGAGGAAGGCACCCACCCAGGGCCAGGCAAGGTGGAGGACTCAGCAACCCCTCAAAAAGCCAAATGCGTCCAAACAGAAGCTGAAAACTAAGTCAGCAGTGTGTTTAATGGAGTCTTAGCACACTGAATAATTTAGCAGGCAAACTCCATTGGGAGTCAGTTCACAGTTAATGGAATATTTCCTGTAAATATTATTTTCTCTTCCTGTCTCATCATCTCAGGCAGTTCAAACATCTTTACTAACTTTGGCATGCAGGTGGGGGTTGTGTGTGTGTGTGACAGTAATGCATCAATTCCCTGAGCTCATACCCAGCTTCCAAAATACTCTTAAGAACCAGAGGAAGCCACGTTGGCTGCCTGGGGATCAGGGCAGACCATTTAGTCTCGTCCTTTCTCCTAATGTCTCAGAGGGGACCCCACAGTGCTCCTAATTGTTCATCTAAGTGTACATAAAAGTGCCCCTAATTGCACATCAAATAAATAAGTAAATGCTGTCTGCTGAATATGTAAAAAGGACCAGCATGACTATTCTTCCTCAGTGGAGCGCACTCATTAATATAGGCTGGAGAGTGGGCGGCAGCCATAAATGATGACTTGCAGATACTAAATATTCCTTCTAGGGAGGTTTTTTGGAGTCACATTTCACACTATGTGGTCTTTAATGCTCATAGCCTCAGAAACAGCCTGCAGGAGGGTCTTTATTCTAACTCTCTTGGTGACCCATTCGAAAAGCATTTCATCATAATTTATAACAGCTTCTGATGATTAGATAGCTGGTCTGTTTGAAGAGCGCCAACTACAATCACACGACAGAAGGCAGCTCAGTTTGGAACTGGTGATAGAGTTGAGTCTTAAGTGTGAGAGAAGCTAACCTCCCAAAACCTCTTGGTCCTGCTGCTGCAAAGGAGGGGCTGACTGTCTCAGAGATCAGAGCTTTTGAAGGTTCTCAGGCTTTGTCCTAAGGAAGGCAAGTTCATTGCTAAAAGAGAGAGCCCTATGTGACAGATTTCATACAGTCTTATTTATCTCTGCCCCACGTGACCCAGCTCTGAAGAACCAATAAACAATGCCTCTTCGATATATATCACTAAATTTTTATTCAAATGTTCCTAAGGAAGAAAAAGGAAAAATTCTTGCTTGTACCAGCACCACTGCCTGAAAGTGATGGGATAGCTAATACAAAGCACATCACCACTGTGTTATCTTTGTATACTTGCTCTTCTTTTTTTAAATTTTATTTGAAAAAAAATTTTTAATTATATTTTATTGATTATATATTACAGTTATGCCATTTTTCCCACTTTGCCCCTTTTAACCCAGCATACCCCCACTCCTTCAGGCAACCCCCACATCATTGTTCATGTCCATGGGTTATGGGTATAAATTACTTGGCTACTCCATTTCCTATGCTGTACTTTACATCCCCATGGCTATTCTGTAACTACCTATTTGTACTTTTTAATCCCCTCACCTCTTCACCCATTCCCCGCATCCCCTTCCTTCTGGCAGTCATCAAAATGCTCTCTGAATTGATGGTTCTGTCGATTTTCTTTTTGTGTGCTTCATTTGTTTTTTAGATTCAACTGTTGATAGATATGCATTTTTGCCATTTTTTGTTCATAGTTTTGATCTTTTTCTTAAATAACATTTTATATAGTAATGGTGTGGTGATAATGAGCTCCTTTAGTTTTTTCTTGTCTGGGAAGCTCTTTGGCTGCCCTTTGATTCTAAATGATAGCTTTGCTGGGTAGAACAATCTTGGTTATTTGTCCCTGCTTTTCATGACTTTGAATCTTTCTTTCTTTCTTTCTTTTTTTTTTTTTTTAGATTCTATTCATTATATTCAGGGAAAATGGCAGGGAGGGAGAAAGAAAGGGAGAGAAGCATCAATGTATGGTTGCCTTTCACCTGCCTCCAGCTAAGGAACTGGCTGGAGACCTGGCTTGCAACCTGGTTAAGTGCCCTGGCTGGGGAATCGAACCCGCAACCTTTGGGTTCACAGGCTGATGCCAACCTGCTGAGCCATACCAGCCAGGGCATTTTTTTTTTTTTTAAGTGAATATTTCTTGACAGTCCCTTTTAGCCTGCAAAGCTTCTTTTGTGAAATCAGCTTACAGTCTTATGGAACTTTCCTATAGGTAACTGACTTCTTTTTCTCTTGTTGCTTTTGAAGTTCTCTCTTTAATCTTTGAACTTTGGCATTTTAATTATGATGTGTCTTGGAGTAGGCTCTTTGCATCCATCTTGTTTGAGACTCTCTGTGCTTCCTGGACTTGTATGTCTATTTCTTTCACCAAATTAGGGAATATTTCTTTCATTATTTTTTCAAATAAGTTCCCCATTTCTTACTCTTTCTCTTCTCTTTCTGGCACACCTATGACATAAATGTTGGCACATTTGAAGTTGTCCAGAGGCTGCTTATAATATCCTCATTTTAAAAAGATTTTATTTATTATTTTTAGAGAGAGGGGAAGGGAGAGAGGCAGAGAAGGGGAGAGACATCAATGTATGGTTGCTTTTTACCTGCCTCCAGCCACAGACCTGACTGGACACCTAGCTTGCAACCTGGTTATGTGCCCTGGCTGGGAACTGAACCAGTGACCTTTGGGTTTGCAGGCTGGCACCTTATCCACTGTGCCACCAGCCAGGGCCCTCATTTGGGGGGGATTTTTTTTTCTTTTTGTTCTGATTGTTTTTTTGTTTGTTCGTTTGAGGTTTTTTTTGCTTCTTTATGTTCTAAATCATTGATTTGATTCTAGGCTTCATCCACTCTACTGTTGTTTCCCTATAAGTTGTTTTTTATTTCAATTAGTGTATCCTTTGTTTCTGACTAGATCTTTTTTTATCTTGTTGAGGTCCTTACTAAGTTCCTTAAGCATCCTTATAACCAGTGTTTTGAACTCTGCATCTGATAGATTGGTTATCCCCATTTTGTTTAGCTTTTTTCCTAGAGTTTTGATCTGTTCATTCACTTGGGCCATGTTTCTTTGTCTCCTCACTTTGGCAGCCTCCTTATGTTTCTTTCTATGTACTACATAGAGCTATTATGACTCCCTGTCTTGGTAGCATGGCCTAATGTAGAAGGTGCCCTGTAAGGTCCTATGGAGCAATCTCCCCTATAATCTAAGCTGGGTACTGGAGGTGCGCTCTCCACGGGTGGGCTGAGTACACCCTCCTCTTGTAGTTGAGCTTTGGTTGCTGTTGGCAGGTCAATGGGAGGAATTTACCCAGGCCAGATCAGCTACAAGGTCTGGCTGTGACCACTTGCCGCCAAACTCTGCCCTCTGTGGAGGATGAGCTGTGCAGGGACAGGGTGGTGGTGTACAGATGTGGTCTGCAGCCAGCTGTCCACTGGGTGTGCTGGCCCTGGGGTTTCCTGGGTGGTACAGGCCAAGGTCAGTCCCCACCTGTGTTTTACTGCCTGAGCTATGGAGTGATCTGAGACGGCTGCTATATGTGCTGGGCTTAAAGATTCCCAGGGAAAGCCAAGCTGTGAATCAAAGCCAGTTGCTGCTAGTGCCAGGCCTGGGGCCTCTTGGCAAGAGGTACAGGGGCTAGGGGCTCCCTAAGGCCAGCTGTTGCTGTTTGGAAAGGATTTAGAAAGTTGTGAAATATGAGCCTAGACCAGCCATTCATATGGAAAAGCCACTGTTAACAGCTGTAAACTGAATGGGATAGAGCCTGAGGGGATCTCCAGGGCAGGGCAAATAGTGTTTGCCAGGGTGATGGAGTCCCTGATATGGCACTTGCGGGCTCTGTGGGGGGAGGGTTCAGATAAGGGGCAATGTCCTCTGCCCACTGTTCTGTCTGGGATAAAGCAGTCCCATGACTGTCATCTTCATGCCAGACACTTTAGTTCCTTGCTGTATGCTACTCGAGCCTTTTTAAGATACTACCCCAGTGCTAGAGCTCAGAGGGAGTGAGTGTGAGTAGGTGAGTCTGGGTGTGGGTTCTTTAAGAGGAAAGTTTCTTCCACCAACTCAATCCCCACTTGGTTTTTGTGGCCAGATGTTGTAAAGACTTATCTTCTTGGCACTGCAACCCTGGGCTGGGGTGCCTGGTGTAGGGCTGGGACTCCTAGCTCCCAAGATATCCCTCCTGAATTTTTACCCATAACATGTAAATGTGGGACCAGCCCTTTCTGCATCTCTGCCTCTCCTACCAATCTGGGTGGATGTGGTTTGTTTAATTCCATAGTTGTCAGACTTCCATTTTACTCAACTTCAGATGGTTCTGGGTGATGGCTATTCTATAATTTAGTTGTAATTTTGAGGTGGTTGTGCAAGGAGGTGAGCCATATTTACCTATGCTGCCACCTTGACTGCAAGTGTGTGGCTCCTTCCTTCCTCTCTTCCTTCTTTCCTCCCCCCTCCTTCCCTTCTTTCCTATGGCTTCAGTCTCTTTGCTTGGCTGTAAATGTGAACTAAGGTGAAGCTCAAGGTTTACTTCAAGTGCCCAAATGCCAATCTGACAGTGTTTTACTATTCCCTGAAGCCAAAGGATTGTCATTTGAAATAAAGGACATCTTTCTTATGCAGCACTATGATTCTATACATGTACACATGCTAAAAGGGAATTTGGCAGACAGGAGGAAATAGGGTAAAGTTACCTGTAACCCTCCTTCCATGTCTCTCACCATTGCCAAACCAAGACAGTTAGGCATATACATACTGCCATTCCTGTACTCTGATACCACACAACTGTGCATAAAACCCACCAACCATAACTATAAGGAAGAAGAGAAGCAAGATGAGATGAGCAAGATAGATGTTCTGAAGTGTCAAGTAGCCAGTTTAGTAAGCATAAGAGCACAGAAGTGGGAAGGCAGGCTGACTGGAAGGGAAAACACGGTTGGTTGAGAAGAGAAATAGAGGGAATTAATGGGTGTTGATGGTACAATATTTAAAAGCTTTCAAGAAATTCTGTAACCTGTCCTCTCAGACACTGTCTAGGGTTCTGCCTGTCTTTTAAAAATAACTCATACATGCCAGCAAGGGCCAGTGTTCTGAAGCAAGTAAATATACTGTATTTTTTCCAAGTCCTATTCGTAGACTTTTTACATTTTGTGAGGCTATTCTGCTGAGCATGTAGATCTAAAACTTCTAAAGTTGATTTTGAGTGTCCGAATGTATACAAAAGCCAAAACACCATCTTTAGGTGCTCTGCATCTCACTATTCCTGAAAGGTGCCCAAGGGCAGAGAGGCTGGTATTATTCTGACAGGTATCAGCAGTGTGCAGGCTGGGCTGCACTTCTGCAAGATTAGGTGCTCATTTGTTTACAAGGCCCAGGTAGCAGATAGGGGTGTGTGGCTGGAAGGAAACCAAAATGTCCTCTCCATCACACCTGTGAGGTACTCCATGCTTGATTCTATGTCTCCCATAGCCATTATGATTTCAAAACAAGGATTAAGCAACTTAGGGTAGACTCAGGGACCAGAAGGGCAAACTGCACCCCAACCAAAGAACCTGGAACAAGCTACTGTCCTGCCCATTTATGAAGAGCAATTAGCCACCCAGATTTTTTGTTTGTTTGTTTAGCTTTTGGTGGTCTACATGGAAACACTTGAGTGCCTTCTCACAGAGGCTGCTGAGCTACCTGGAATACTCATTCATGGTTTGCTGAAGCTATTAGAGCTGTGCACGCCAGGGGTACCAGAAGTGCCCTAAGGCCCTCCAGGTGAAAGGGAGAAGACCCATCCTGCCACTGCCTCTACTTGAATCTTGGCTTTTAGTATTGTAGTGCCACGTGACGTAACTGCTGTAATTGGGTCCAAGTGTGAGGAAGGACCCCTGTCTTGGCTGCAGGTCCAGCCGTTGCTGCAGAAGGGCCTCCAGGTGCACAGAACTGGGCTCAAGTCCCAGTTTCTTGAGCACTGCTAGGAGCTCAAGACAAGGAGCTCCGCCTGCCTGGCCTCAGTAACAGGGAGTGGCACCACCCTGAGGGCTACCCAGATGTTTCATCAAGCCTCAAATGCTGTATGTGCAAATTGAACTTACTGCCTCTTCTCTTATATCCCACATTTGTGATCAAGAAGCCTGGTATCCTTCTAGATTCCCCTTCTGCTCTGACTGCCACCCTCTCCCACCACACAACTGGTTGATCATGTCTACTTCCTGAACATCTCACTTCCATTTCATGAGCATGGGTATCTCACCCCATCCGTCCATCTGCAAAGCTTCTGTCTACTCTTTAGGACCCAGCCCCACACTGCTGCCTATAAACTCATCTATCCTCCTTAAGCGTAGTTGATGACTGACCTTTAATTCACCACTGGCCCTCACAGACCTCTGGGGCTAGCACTGAGACCCACGGATGCAATCACCACAAACACCTCTCTCTCTGATAGCCTGGGCAAGCCAGAGGATATGACACATTTCTTATTCAGCCTGGCACTCTGCAGTCTGCTTGGCGCATAGCAGGCACACAATAACTATTTCTTAAATTAATGAATAAATGAATGAACACTGACTGATGGCTTGGTTGTGCTTCATTGGCACAACTACTTCCTCAAAGGCCACAGAAGCATAAGTTATTTTAAGTAATAACTCAGTTTGAATGGAGCCAATAACCTAAATAAATACATTTGCCTTTTAACATTTTTAAATGTTAAATGGCCTGGATAAGTTCCACCCATGAAAGTAAATTATCTTATTCAATGGCTGATATTCACACCTCTGGCTTCCTACTTCTTATCTGGAAACCTGCTTTAGAGTCTTAAGAAACTCTAAATCTAAGAAGTTGCAATTTATTTATAGGTACTAGAGCCCTTGGAATGTACCACACCCTGCTTTTTACATACATTAAGTGTTATCTTGTTACCTCTTCAATCTTCATTAGTGCCTCAATTAGAGAAATTAAGCAAATTCAAACATATTAATGAATTAAAGTGAACATATATTAGTACTTGTTAACATGTCTTTCAAAATGCTCTGAAAACAGAGAATTCAACCACTAGATTTTAATGAACTCAGCTGTTGATCTCAAATGTCCACAGTGGCCTTGGCCTTCCACCAATGTGGGTGATGAAGAGCTAGATATAGGGTAACCAGGACTTTGTTAAAGAATCTGGGAGTAGGTCCTGGCTGGTGGCTCAGTAGATAAGCACCGGCCTGCGAACCCAAAGGTCGCTGGTTCGATTCCCCAGCCAAGGTACACAACCAGATTGCAAATCAGCCAGGTCCGTGGATGAAGGAAGGTGAAAGGCAACCATACGTTGATGTTTCTCTCCCTTTCTTCCTCCCTCCCTGCCCTTCTCACTGAAAATAATGAATAAAATCTTAAAAAAAAAAAAAAAAAAGATTCTGGGAGTATTTATTTTAGGCTCTAACAAGCAAAAAACTTTTAGACAGGTTGAAAAGAGAGGACAGTCAACATAAAAAGGAGGCAGGAGTGAAGAAAAAGCATGAGAAGAAAAAGCACAGGTACTTACAAAAGCCATATGAGGTCTATCCCGAAAGTATCAGCCACATAAACTGTTGAAATTATATTGACATTAGCTCAATACTTTCAGGACAGACCTCATATAAGAAGGGGGCAGAGGGGAACAGGAAGAAAGAGACAGTGTGACCAAGGAAAACAGAGGGGAAAAAATAAGAATGCAGGGTCCGATTCCCCTCTTACAGTCTATAAATGGAAACTGGAGAGCTTATGAAGATAGCCACAAAATCATATGCTCTGAACAGACAGGTTCCTACTGGATTGTTCGCACAGACGAATTTCTTCCCATTATTTGCTCCAGATCTTTTCTTAGAACTTAACTGACCTACTGATGAATTAAGTGAAAATCCTCCTCAACACTGGGCCATTTCCCCTCTTTCAATTTAATAAAAAGCGAAGGGTGGGTGTTAACCAGGTAGACAATGATAAGCTCAGCTATGAGCATGGATTTCAGTCCTGTTCATGGATAAAGAAGCTTGGACAGCAATCTGGATGACATGATGGATCAATATTGCTTTCTCTCACCCAAAGCAAGTGTGGTTTCGATAGACTTTTACTCTGTGTTCAGAGTATAAACTGCATAGCGCCTTCTCTGCATAATCTTCTGCCAGAGAATCTGAATGACAGCTCTCGCCTCAGAGGTATTTTTCCATTATAATTTTTCAATTTGTTCTGGTCTGAAAAATGTGTGTCAACGAAAACAGAAAACGCAAGCCTTGCAAACCCCCATTCTGTTCTGTTTACAATGATTCTGCAGATCCCTTTCTGCTTCCCTTTCTTTTTGGCAAATTACCTTATTTCTTCCAGATTTCTGATTGCTTCTAATACGCTATAAAATATTTACTGGATTTGCAGGAATAACCTCTTACACCTCTTTATTTTTCATCTCTTTTTGACCTACAACCTCTTGTTTTAGCTTCCACACACACACACACACACACACACACACACACACACACACACACTGGGAAAAACTCAGATTAGCCTCAGGATTCAAGAGTCATGTTCCCCCCTCCTTTCCCAACTCAGGAAATGAAAGAACAGGACAATCCCTCAAAGTCCTTTCACCCATTTCCTTTGGGAATGCTGAGCCAAGTCTCCTTACCTTAAATAATTATAACTACTCAGGTTTCCTTGGTGACAGGGGAAAAAAAAAAACCATTTACGCAGGGAGCTCAGAATGGATTTCTGCATGGTAATTTGTATCCACTCAAAGCAGCAAGGGCTAGGTGAGCCCAGAGGCCCTGGGGCTGCACAGCAGGACATTTTCACTCACTTCTGTTCCTCTTTCAGTCTCACAAATGAGAGCACACTTACCTTCCTTGGCTTCACCTTATCATGGTAGTCATACTGGAAGATTCCTTTGTAGCTCAGACCCAGCCACCACGGTATCCCCTGCTTGTCCTAGGACATCAAAAGGATTGTGGTTAATAGCCTGAGGAGGTAAGCACTAATCAATATCTGAGAAAATGCAAATTCCTTGAAGTGAATAGAGCCCATCTCTCTCCACTTTTTACCCGAACATCAAATGTGCCCAGTCATCAAATGATGCTTAGTTATAGGAATAGGCAACCTGGCAAATGCCCTGGGCTGGGGACCCAGCTCTGGGCCTCAGCAGCACACCGAGGCCCTCTCCCCTTTATAAGTAGCAGGTGCCTTGTCCTCTGCTCTCCTTCCAAATTTGGGGCGTTCAGTGCTGGACCGCTCACTCACCACAAGGGAGAAGCTGAGAGGTGTTCAATATCCTAATAAAACTTCTGAGCAGAAACATTGTCATCAACTCAGAGCTAGAAAGGACCGTGGAGGTTATGGAAGGTCACTTGAAAAAATAATCTTTGTCTAAGATTTTAATTTTTTAAAAAGTTGTAGGTTCACAGTAAAATTGAAAGGGAGATAGGTTTGCAGGGTACCCTCTTCCTGACACATGCACAGACTCCCCATTATTAGCATCCCTCATCAGAGGGCTGCCTTCACCATACGGACACATCCATGTCAACCAAGTCCATGGTTTTACCTTAGGGCCACTGCCAGTGGGATACGTTCCATGGGTTTGGAAAAATGTATACTGACATGTATGCATCACTGTAGCACCACAGAGCAGTGTCCCTGCCCTAAAAATGCTCTGTGCCCCGCCTCTCATCACTCTCCCACCCCCTCCCAGCTCTGGGCTACCAGTTTTGCCTGTTCCAGAACATCACAGAGTTGGAACCATACAGCATCTTTTTAGATTATCTTCTTTCACTTAGTAACTTATAGTTAAGCCTCCTCTAATTTTACAGACAAGTAAATCAAAGCAAAGAAGCAGCCCTGCTCTGCGAAGGACCCCCTCCCTCCAGCAGGAGGCCCACGCTCCCCACACAGCCCTGATCACCATTCGAGGGGCAGCAGGGCGCCAGGCGGCACTGAGTTGACCCACACTGTTGGTCAAAGTAGCAAAACAGAAGCCTGGATGTTCTGGGGTCTGAATTGGAAATACTAATTCCCTCCATTTATTCCTTTAACTGAGACCTCTTGGTACCAGATTGTAAGTTGTAATTCTATATTCAAGTAGGATGGCTGAGCTGTTAAAGCTCCCAAATGCTAGGTGCTGACAATGGGCATGTCAAGCCTTTCCTTTGATTTTTTCCTAACTGCCACACTTACGAATCACCTACTACACCCCAGCGCCGATGACCTGAAAACTCAAAATTGGCTTATAATTTTCAAATACTTGTGAGGCACGAGGAGTTCCAAGGTTAGCGTAAAGATAAACGGAAAAAGAAATACATTTGGAAATTTTATGAAAGTTTCAAGGTATAGGATTTCTTAAAAAAAAAAAAAAAAAAAAAAAAATTAAAGCTATACAACCCTTGTCTCCAGAAAGTGCCTCTGTGCACTGCCAGGGTTTCAAAGGATAGAAAAAGAGGAGACCCAATGCTACTGCAACTTTAGATGGACCAGGTAAGGACTGTCATCACACCAGAAAATAAATATCACATCTGTGAAGTCACCAGGCCCCCAAACAAGGGGTCTTCCTACATTCGGTTGATGCTTAGCAGATTCCAGTTTTCTCCAAGCAAGCAGGAAAGCACTTGCTTATACCTAGAGACTCCAAAAGCCAAACACACATGTGCATCCGGCACTCTGCAAGTCGCAATGTCTGCTTCTGGTCTCTAACACACTGCAAGGGAGCAAGCATATTTCTCAAGTTTTATTTTATATACCTATCGGAGGCCACCTTTTTGTTGAGCTCCAGGCTGACAAAGAAATGGAACACAGTAAAAGGCTAAGTGAAGCCTTACCTCACAGACTTCCAACCTATCCATCTCAATCTTAATTATCTGTCACTGTATCTCTAGAGTCTTTCAATATCTAGAAGACTTTTGTGGGGATAGTTGGATAAGTATATTTCTTAATTTCAATTTTAATTATACATGATGGAGATGAGAATGAACAGAGAATGTGATCCAGGAGCTCCTGAGTTCCTGGTTCCCATTCTTGAAAGCAGACCCCCTTGTTGCCCATCACCAAAGAATATTTCCACAATAGAGAAAAACTCACAATGCGACTTCTATGAAATGGCTCTTATATTTATGTCAGAGACTACTGTTGGGTTCTTATTTCCTTTATGGTAACAACATGGTAAAGTGGAAATGGGATCCATAACCCTCACTAGCAGTGAGTCTGACACCAGCAGGCAGTGGACTGTGAGCCTCTTTTCCTGAAAAACCCAACTGACTGCCCACTGATTCAATGGCCATATTCCAGGGCATGGCCTTACATGGGGTAATTTCCTTTGAGAATTCATCTTTCTCATATGGGATTGGAGACAGCTCAAAAGGTTAGGTCACATCCTCATGACTACGGTTTAGGCTTGAGAAGGGCAGGGATGGCTGTGATGGTTCTATGAGATCTATGAATGATGATGAGAGATTAAGAGCTCCCATTGGTGGGAAGAGCTTTGGTAGGACATAAGGAAGAACTTAACCTCTGCAGGATTGAAAAGACCCTGAGCTGAGATGCTAGGTGGGACTGGAGTCCCTTCATGTACCTCAAAACGGGGCTCCACAGAGTGTTTCAGCACTTGTCCCCGTGGTGGAAATGCATACTTCCAACTCCTCAATTCAATTTTCAATAAATACTTGGGTAAATATTTACAGAGCACCTACTAGGCGCCTGGTACTATAGTGGGCTCCAGGAATACATAACAAAATATAACAAAGTCTTTGCCATCGAAGGGCTGCAGTTTAGTGGAAGATACAGGCAATTAAATGCATACCAAGGACAGGCAAAGTGTGCAGGCTATCAGAGGTGATACAAAGATGAATGAACCATGACATGTTCTCGTTGATAAGAAGGTAAAAAAATATGGTTGGGTAGAAACAAGAGAAAAGAAATTGGTAAAACAGTAAGAGAATCTTAGGTTTTCTGACTAAAGTTATCTTGAACTCAGAAGTGTTTTCTGCTCTTTATTTGGCCTCAGTGCAATGACTTAAACTTTTCATCATAGAAGAGGATGCATGGATACATCATTATCTATTATGGGATATTATTAATAAAATAAGAGAATTTAGAATGGGGTCCACGTCACACCGGACTTGCTGCCACAATACTTAAGAAGATTCTGCTGAAAGTCTTTGCTCACTAGAGTTCCATGTATTTAGATGGAATCTTCCTACTGTGGGGCTCTGAGGCCCTGACCTTCCAGGGTTCTCCTGAGAATGACTTTGTTACACCCACTTCACGAAGGGGAGCCTGAGTTCTGGAGAATAACTGAATCAAGTCCTGCTACCCTAGGGGTAAAGTTCCGTTGCTCTACTTCCCCCAAACCCGCAATCTTCCCGCCCAAGCCCTCCCCAACCCCCACTCCCCCAAAAAATCTCCAAGGAAATTAAGAAGAAAAAAACATGAGAATTTTTTTAAATGTGAAGGTAGGCTGGCAACCTTCCCCCAGAGAGTTCACTTACCTTCACTGCATAATAGTGAACTCCATAGGTTGGGAGAGACTCCACGATGCTCATGTAGCTGGGGAGGCAACATAGATGCACACATAAGGGTGGTTATTTGGCAGAACGACTCTTAGGTACACATTTGCATGCTTCTGCATGGTCAAGTTCAAGGAATGATTGCTTGGAAATTAAACTGAATCAGAGAAGACCTGAGCAACCCTGACATGACCCACCCTCAGAAGCTGGGAGAGCACTTACTTCACAATTGCTTGACCTCTGGTCTGGCCGTTCAGTTTCTTGTAGTGCTCAATCACTCGGTCCTCACTGAAAGCACAAGGGAAGGGGTCTGTTATTACACTCTCTGGGTCCACGGCTAAGCACCGTGATAATGGAGACACTTCTTCTGAGCTCACACAACCTCAGGAGAGCCTCCAAGGAGCCAACAGCTCCTGGGAAAAAGATGTGTCCGGAAATGGCATTTCTGAACAGATTTGAAAAGTTTGCTTTCCCCTCAGAGGATGCTCACTATCTTCACCTTGAACTTGTCATCACCAAATTAAGATTAGAGCTCAGGTTTGGGGTCAGCTCCTTCCAAGAAATAATTCCATATGAGAAGGAGTGATCAGCAGACATTGAGTGGCGGGGGGTGAGGGTAGGGAGGACATGGGTCTGGACAGTGTGACAGGAAGAGGACCTATAGTGGATGCAATACTCTGGCTGAAATCCCCCACTCATGCTCTAAGTCCTGTCTCCACAGGGTCTCATGGGGCCAGGCTGGGGTGGGGGTGGGGGGGTGGCCTTAACAGAGCATCCACAGCCTACCTCACCCCCTACCTATGCTCAGGATTGGGGGCTTTGTGAAGATGAGAAAGATCTGGAGTTTGGGCCTGGTTAACACAAACCACCACGATAAAAGGCCCAGAGGGAACTCCTTTTTATCTTCTGCCTTGGGAGATAATGGCCAGCCAAATACTCTGACAAGGTGGGGGGCAGCACTGCCTCCCAAGAAGTGTCTCTGGGCGCAGGGAGTACGAACTGAGGCTGCTCCCACTGCTACCTTGGGGAGCGCAGAGCCGGCCCAGAGGCGCACGGGAAGCTCTCCCACCTGCTGAGGAGTCGAGTCCAAAAGCCTTGGCCTTGTGACCCGGCCACCCCACCTAGAACCTATTTCTCACTCTGCTGCCTCCCTCTTCCTCCCATGGGCTAGCAGGCATCCTGACAGAACGTGATCCCAGGGTTGGAGCCTCAAGACCTCCATGGTGAATATTATCTGTTGTTCACTTATCCCAGAAATGATGTAAAGCCACCTTTCACCCACCTCTTCCTTTTCCAGCTAGACCATTTCTCAGGGTGACAAGTTCGACATGTTCATTACTTACAACTTGGGGGTCATTTATTTATCTTCCAATTACTATCTGAACCTTTTTGAACATCTCTGTGTGTTAGTGTTTTGAAATTTAGTGCATGCAAGATTGTCTGACTCTTCACAGGAAAGTGTCTTCGTAAATACCCAGGACTGGCACTGTCTAGCTCCGAGGGGCCTTGCTCCAGTTGGACAGTCACTTCTGTGGAGTCTGGGCACCTTCTGGTCACAAAAGTGCACAAGCAGCCACATTTCTCCTTGGCTCCCACACTCCGGGAGTTCCACACCAAGTGCGACAAAGCTCCCTCCTGACAGAACTCTCCAGAAGCACCCTCTTGAGCACAGACACCAGCCTCAACAGACATGCAGAGCTGTGTCGGCATCCCAGGACTGCACTTCGAGCTTCCTCCCCACCCACGAACTGAATCGATGGTGGCATGGGCATGTTTCCTGCCATGTGATTTAGCATTCTGTGAGGTCAACTCTTAGATCCAGGGTCAAGTTGGTCAGTGTAGTAAGAGCCTATGTCCTTCTTAGCTCGGGCAGAAAGGATCCCTGGGCTGAGCTGAAGAGTCAAAATGCAATCTAGTGCTGTAGCTGCAAACACAACCAAAGCTCAGCACAAACGCCACTGAAAGTCAGAAACACCATTAGGCAGCTGTTCTGCTGTTTACTGACTAAATGGTTTGGCTGGGGCCTCCACATCCCTGACAGCTGCTGGACTCTGCCACTCGTTGCCTGGCCCACCCTGTGTCTCCTGCTGTCTGAGGTCACTCATGAGGCCAATGTCCACCTTCTCCTTCCTTGGCTTCCCTACTCCTTTGCCCAGGTTGAAACATGGTGGCCCTAAAGGCCACACACAAGCCAAGTGGACTCCGAAGACATCCTGCCCCCTGCCCTGCTCCAACCCTCCTCTCCAAGTTCCAGGTGGCTCAAGGACACGGATTTCTGCAGACAGCTTCCCAACCATCCCAGATTTGTGGTAGGGGCCCCATGGTGCAACTATCAGAAACCCTCAAGCCAGAGTAAACAGAACCCCAAAATACTACTTGGAGGATACAGCATTTCATGAAGGAAAAAGACAAATGACTGTAGCTGATTGTACCCTCACCACGGCTGGGTCATATCCTGGAGTTAAAAGATCTTTCTGCAGACAAGGGTCCCAGGAGGTGCATGGGGAGAAGTAAAGGTGACGGAGATGGGTCCCTGCCATGGAAGAACCATTGGCCGGCAGTTGTCAATGACTCTGGAGAAAAGGAAGATGTCCCTGCACACCTGCCCAGGCAGTGTGGGTGGTTCAGCTTTTGAAGCCAAGCACCCAAGAGAATCCAGGTCAAGGACCTGATCCTGACTTGTTCTGTGGCCCTCACCATGTAATTCTAATTTTCTGCCTCAGCTGCTTCTCTGACAGGGAATTCACATGACATGAGATGCCCAAGCGTGTTAAACGCCCAGGGAAAACTAACAGAAAGGATTACTGCACTATTACTCAGCATTATGATACACCTTTCACTACTTTCTAATTGCATTATGTAACTTTTTCCCTTTTCCCTCAATTACAGTCAGAATTAGGTTGGTATGGTTAATTCCATTTTCCGGGGTGGGAGGGGGGGAGTTGGAGCAGTGGAGAAATAACTCAAGTTTCCTGGATGGTTGTTAGCCCAGAGTTTAGGGATTTGGCTGAAATGTCAAAATCTGCTGCTCTGCTCACTGAGTGGCAAGCGTGTGCCTCATGAGTGTGAAGGGGTGCCCCATGGCTTTTTTTTGCCTTGAAGCTTGTCCATCACATCTGTGAAAGGCCAGTGAGTGCTGGAGGTCCCCAAAGAAGGGCAAACAGCATCCTTCATTCTGCAATGATCAGACAATCTGAGACGATGGGCAAACGGACTGAGCATGACCTGAGGAGTGAGCAAAGGTCTTCTCCAGCCATAACTCATCATGGCTAACCCTGCAGACGAGGGATGACATGGAGGCGGAGAGGGAGAACTTCAAACAAGCTTGGGAGCCTGGCTCTGTCTCCAGCTTCTATCTGTGAGAAGCACGAACAGCATTTGTCTCTTTATGACATCGCTGCATTTTAAAAATCCAAATAAGTAGATGGGAATGTTAAAGTCAACCACAACCAGCCAATGATAATGAAATAAGGTGAAAAGACCTATTTGTTTTTTCTGTTTTTCTCTCTCTCTTTCTTTTTTTAGCAACGCATCATCAGGATGGCCCATGCTACACTTCCTGGCTTACTTGTTTATAAGCTGGACTGTGAAGCCTGAGGTGACCTGCTTCAAAAAACATCCCTCCCACAGTCCTGCCACCCTCTCAGTGCACCAAGACAGTGCAGGGGTGCCTGTGGATTTAAACAAGGCCCAAGAAAGTGCTGGCCTAGTCACAGAGATGCAGGGATGTTCTCACAAGGCAGCTACAGATATGAATTGAAAGGAAGATGTTTATAGTGACGAAAGAGAACACATGATCATGAAGGAAGACCTTTCTGCATCAGTGACAACTTCTGACATAGGACTATAGAAATAGAGATTAGAGGGAGGGAGGGGGACAGGTAGAGATAGAGAGAAAAGTGTATTGGAGAGGAGAGGGTAATTCATAACTCTGAAATGAGCATAAGCTGTAAAAACTGTTTGCAAACAAATAAATGAAGAGATAACTGAGGGACAGATTAGTCTATAAGCAATTGTGACTCCCAAACAACCCACCAACATTACGGGCCCTGCTGGCAAACCATTCCCCTTGTGTAGGAACTATGGTGCCCCGAGTTGTATCCTTTTGTCTCTAGCTCCTTCACTAGTGGCTCTCTGACAAGAAACAGCCTGGCAGGGAGAGAGATGGCCCAGGGAGGTGGGGAACTGGGGAGGGGCCCACAGAATTCCATGCACAAGGGAACAGGGATGCCACCTGCTGGGGGTCACATGTACAGACTCCCAGGTTGGAAGCTGGGAGGCTGACACATGCAGGTTAAACAGATTCTGCCCTTTGGGGCAGATTATAGTGCTATAAAGCCACTATATGCCATCTGTGTCACTGAAGAAAAGGTAACAAAACCATTCAGAGGGATGAGATCAAGGATGCCAGCCAACTGAACTCTCTCATTTCTAGCCCAGCCACCCCATCCCCTGGCGTTCTGGGGAGAAATGATTCCGTACTGGAGTTTGCCCCCCTGCTAAGGCCTCTGCATCAACACATGCCCTACCCCAGCTGAAGGAAAGCCACCCAAACGACGGAAAAAGTTTAGGAATCTGCTCAATTTATAAAGTACATCACAGAAGGGCTTGCAAATGTCATGATATCGTTGGTCAGGTTCAAAAGGTTCTGCAACTTCTAATTTTATGTTTCTGTTTTTTAAAGCAGTTTCGATGCTTTCTGGTAAGGAGTCAGAAGGAATAGGAGGAAGCTGCCCTGTGCTTTTCTAAGGCCAGGGCTGGTGAGCCCCACATGTCATGCCAGCCCACCCAACTGTGACCCAAACCACACACACTCTGGGCACCTTTCAAATGCCTGATTCATTCAGAATCAGTCACTTCAGGCCTTACAGATGAACTGCAGCAACATGTTACAAGGCCACTAAATCAGGAGATCGGAAACACTGTGGGAAAATGAAAAGATCTACCTCTCTTTTCTGCAAAGAGGGGGGAGGGGGGCGGAACCCTGCAGCTCTCCCAGATCCAAAATCCCCTGCACTGCCTGTCATCACATGACAAGGGCTCTGCAAGGAAACTCGAGCAGCAGCACAGGAAAGCATCTCCAAGGAGGGGAGGCTTTGAAAGTGAAACTTTAGAAGGCTTTCTTTAAATAAAAAAAAGAAAAAAAGAAAGAAAAGAAAGAAATGAAGGAGAGAAGTCACACATAGCACATCATCGAAATAAAGGCAGGAAAGGTTTCATGGATGCCCAGGCCACATCACCCAGCTGGAGTCCAGGCTGACCCCTCCGAAGCAGGGAGGATGGACTGTCACGACGCCCACGTACCCCGGAAAGGGGTCGCTGGAGAGGCCACCCGGGGGGCGGGGAGCAGCAGCTTACCAGTAGGCCAGGGAAGGGTGCTCTTTCAGGGCTTGGGTGGGGAGCGCTGGCAGCTTCTTCAAGTCACTCCTCACCACTTCATTGCTGAAAGACAGGGAGACAGAGAGAATGCCAAGAAGCTCACTCACCCTCCAAGGAAACCACCGTACAGTGCCTTGTCCGGGAGCCCCCACATCTGTTCCCCTCCAATGCAAAGTGGTGGGAGGAAGGGGTGCTTTCCATTTAGTAACGTATGTTTCTCTGTTTGTTTGTTTATCTTTTTATTTATTTGCAAGAGGAAAGCACACCACACACAGAGCCAGAGCTCACAGATGATGCGGTTCCTCCTCGAGCCCTACATAGAGCTGGGCCCCCATGGAGGGCCCCTGAGTAGCCAAATCTGGAAGCAGGAGCACCAATGTCCCTGCTGGGTCAGGGTGGCTTCTCAGGGCCCTGCCATGGCTCACAGGGCTCCTAGGATAGGCCCCCTGACTGCTTTTTCCTCAGTTATTCTCTCACTAACACACATACCAATTTCCTTTGCTGGGATGGACCGCACATTGGAAGCTATTTTCTGAAAGATGACAGATAAATAACTGTTGCTGCTGGAAATGACTCTGAAAGTGTGAAGTGGATTATCTGGTACGAGGTGGTGGTCAGAGCACCAGAATTTCTTTCTCCCACAGGCACCCATGTTCTCAGGTTTGGAAGATGCTTCCAACTCCCCTAGTTTAACTAGTGCTCTTTGAATGCTCGACACCCCTCTGTAGACATCTGGGTGTTTGTACCCACTCTCTGCCTACCTCCGGAGACAATGGGCAGCCTCCACTCCAGGGTGGTTCTGATGTTTAAAGGGTCCACCAAAGCCCTTCAGAGCCCAGTGAGCCCTGCAGCGGTTGCAGTAGCTCACACAATTCTAACTTGGGCTGTGCCAGCAGATTCCATGCTCACACCAACCGAGGCAAATACTGGCCACTGGGACCTTGGACAGTAACATCTAGAACATGCCGAGATAGTGGCTCACTCAGTAAACAGGAAGGATGGAGGGAACAGTCATAAGTGGGGAGCTCCTGAGGCATTTGGACAACAAACACCCCAACAGCCACATGGCTATGTGGGGGATACATTCTCCCATGAGTCCCCACCCAGCTGGAAATACTGTCCACAGCAACAGAATCAGCAGCTACCTTTCGGGTACCACCAATACCTTCAGTTCATGTAGGTGGTGATAAAGAGACACATGTATGATGGATGGTGGTATTACAGCTGTTCCCAGAAAGGGCAGAAGATTAATAAGAAACCATGGCAGTGGGTGTTTGCAAATTCTGGCTTTGAACAACCAACCAGAAGGAAAAGTCCAACTTATTATTGAATCAATAAATCCAAGTACTGGAGCTGTTATCCTCTAAGTGGAAAGGCAAGGATTTATCAATTAATAACCAACAACCAACAAGCTCTTGCTATGTGGACAGCATGTGAGATAGAAAAAGAACAAAACAAAACAAAAAACAAAAAACAATGAGCCAAAGCCTCAGCCAAAAGGTGTTCACAATTTAGTGTGGAAGGCAAGAAGTATGAATGAAAAAATAACTGACCATGTGAGCAGTGTTTGATCATGTGGATCCAAACAAAATTTAAAAGCTCAGAGGAAGGGGGGGCCCCCATGGGTCCTGGGGTATGAGCAGGCTTTGGGGTAGGACCTACATAAAGGAAGGAGAGGAAGATCATGGGTCTTCCCAATGGAATACAGCAAAGCATGGAGGTCATGTCACTTGAGCCAAAGAGCAATTGGAGTGGAAGGCATATAAGGGGCAATGAAGCTAAATAAAAGACAAATTAGGCACACAGTTTGAAAGCCTTTACTACCAGGCTGATAGAGTTCACATTGATCCGGTAGACAATGGTCAGCCATGGGCAGCTCTCAAACAGGTAAGCTCTGGGTGGTCAGAAAAATTCAATTCCCAAACAGGGTTCAAAGTCTTTACTTGCATGCTGTTAAGATATAGTATAAACAAATATTCAGTTCACCAAACACTCGAGAGCCCAAAAGGATGAATTTCTGGATATTCTCTCCCGTTCTTCACTCTAATAGAGTCCCTGAGAACAGGGATTGGAGCCATTGGAGCGTGGCACCTGAAATGTCCATCAAAGGCACTTTTCAGGGATGAACTTTTATTGGGTGAAACTGTGAGAAAGGCAATGAAGCTGAACTTTGAGCGTGGGTTCACTCACACTCTTCGCGTCTTAAGTTCATTTGAGGAAGGAGATGAAGGAGGAAGGGATTGTCTTACCAGCAAACACTCATTTGTTGGCAAACAAGCTTCTCTGATGACAATTCCCGGTTTGACACCCTAGCTGGAGCTTGCAGCGGGCTCTCAAGCTTTACCCAGGGTGAGGTTACACAGACAAATAGAACAAGAAGTCACTAAGGCGCGAAGACTGTCCAAATCCATTCCGCTCTGGAAGGGATCCATGGCTCTGAAACCTTCCCCAAGGACACTGATGTAGAAATGTTCTATTTGCCTTTCTGCTGTCTGTAAACATCTGGGGTAACTTAGAGGTGGCCGGTGATGTCAAATGAGTGGCTGAACTCTGTGGCTGCCACAGAGAAAGCTGCCTGAGCGGAGGACTGGACACTCAATCTCCAGAGACATGTGAGGTAAAACCTAACAAATGTGCTATAAGTTCCTCTCCGTGGGTCTGCCACCCAGCTATCTCCCCCCCTCCCCCAGTTCAGTGCACCTGATAAACACCATGAAATGGTTCAGGTTCCAATAGCAGTCATGCTACATTAAAAAAAAAGAAGAAGAAGAGAGGCCCTAGTCTGATAGTGCAGTTGGTTAAAGCATTGTCCTAATTCTCCAAGTTGCGGGTTTGATCCCCCATCATGGCATATACAAGAATCAACCAATGAATCCATAAACAAGTGGAACAACAAACTGATGTTTCCCTCTCTTGCTCCCTTCCTCTCTCTAAAATCAATTTTAAAAAAGAAAACATAAAAGGGCTCCGAGAGAGTCATTTGCTAAACTGAGAATAAAATCAAAGTCTTCTTGCTTTTAATATTAACTAGATGTTCTTCCAAACTTTTAGGTGGTTATTAGTGTTACCAGCAAAAAAAAGCAGTCCCTCAATGCTGTGGTGGTCTTTGATGGAGGGGGGTTTTGAGATGACAGCCTCCCTTCCACTGCTGGCACTGCTCATAAAGCAGGGGACGTTCAAAGAGAAAAGCTTAACATTTCTAGCAATATATCAAATAAGGAATTTGCCACAACAAATTTAACCAACATATCCTAACATGAAGAAATCAGAAATTAAACTTGATAGGAAGCTAGAAAAATGCACAATGCATTTGTTTCCCTACAAAGACAAGGAAATGATTCCCTAGCTGATTCCCTTCAGAGCAAATGAGCTGTCATAACCGGCAGGAGAAACCTGGGGCACACGGAAAACGCCCAGCATGGGGGGATTCTTCCTGAGCCAAGTGGTTTGGAGGTGTGCGCTGGAACTGAAACAATACACAGGGTGTACTGTTCCCCAGAAGAGTACACTAGTGTAACATAAAGGACTGGCCTAAAACTCAGAAACTCAGTATACTAGTGCCATCACTGATACAAAAGCTAACACAAGTACCAACATGAGTTAACTCGCATTGGTCCACAACAGCTGGCCTTGAAAACACGAGTATTTTTAGTGACTGGTCAACAATGTGTTAACTCTGAAAAACTGACATAGTGTCATGGCCATGAGCCTTTTTATTATTCACAAGGTCAACTCAAAATAGGATACTGATATTAAATAAATGCTTACCAACACAGGCAAACTATCATAATGCAAAATTTCCTTTTTGCCTTATGTCTAAATTCCCAGGGCATTTGAAGAATATTATCCTGCAAAATACCCTTTGTGAATACTCTTCTATACTTGGAAATAAAATGGACTTCTGTGAACAAAGCAGAGCTTTTTATAACAATTTGTAACTTTTCAACTTGAACATTTTGTTTCATATTTTCATAGATTATGTTCCCGTCTAAAGGTCTTGCTTGGCTTGAGAGCTTCCAGTGGCTTCTCCCTCCAAGTCTTTAAGTCATGTGAAAACATCCCACTACTTTCTTCTGCTTTTGGTAAAATAATAGATGAAAATTGTAGAAATTTAAATTCTTCCCACAAAAACTGTTCTTTTGGCTGATACATAGGTTTCAAGTTTGATGGGTAACTTTTTCTAGGAAACTTCCAATGGGGAAATGTAAAGGTTTGAGTATTTCAAGATATTATTAGGTTATGTAAGTAGTATTCCAAATGTTGACTATTACAAACACAGCTGTCTGAGTATTTTTTTACTAATTATCTAAAAGTCTCAGCAAATCTCTCTCTTACTATATGATTAGTGCCAGCTGTTTTCTTTCAAGAAGCTAATGAAACATCAGTAGGAAAATATACCCCAAATGATCAAATGCTCTAACAATGATTGAAAACTGAGCTTACTTTGATTTGTAGTAGTAAAACCACTTATGTAAGTGCAAAGTAATGATTTTAGGAGACTTGGATTTGTGATTTATAGCCTGCTGCTTTAGATTAAGCAACTTTCTTTCAATGCTGTTAGCTGGGCAAGAAAATAATGCTGTCATCTTTTTAAAGATAGCAATCTAGGTATACAAATGTTTAAGCTACTAAACAGTCTTTTAGAAGAAAACTAGTTTTCTGTATGTTTTTCCTGTTGACCGTCTAAAATTTTTCCTTTAACCTATGGCTGCCTAAACAACATCATATAGTTTAACATAAAAGCCGACAAACCTGAAATTTTCAGATACCAGTAAGTCAAGTTTCATTCACATTAATTCACAAATACTCTTTATAAGGCAGAACAGATTTCAAACAGAGAACAAAAAATCGAGTTGTTTTTTTGTTTTTTTTTTGGGTCACAGAAATTTCATTTATCTTTCCCAACTAGTGAACTCATGGTCCAATGGTTTACAGAAGATAAAATATTAAAAGGTTTGTGACTTTTTTTTCCTTCTAACTGCTCTCTCAGAGAGCTAAGCACATGCAGCCTGTGAAAAAGGAAAGGAATTTTTCAGCTCAAATAAATATTCCAACTCATCTTCTGAAATAGAGGTAAAAATCGATTTCCTTTGTTAATGAAAGACTGCTATTCATTTCTATTGACTGAGTAATGCATTGCCCTACTTCTAAAAGCATTAAAAAAAAAAAAGAAATAGCATTTGAAATCTGCAGGTTGATAGATCAGGAATACAGTAAGGTTTGCTGCTGCTCAGTGAACTCTTAGCTGACACTCTCACTTGGACAAGCATTTAACTTTGTACAGCTGTCAGATGCATGTACCCCTAAGTATTCAATCACAACTTTGCTTCTTTTTCTCTAGTCAATGAATGTATTTGGAATAAAGAGTCTACAGATGTAGGGCCCCCTCCATCGCCTCTCATGCATAAGATGGGCCCTGCTGAACAGGTAAGCAAAATGTGGCCCATGGATCTTTACCCGGAATTTTCTTAGTATTAGTCTTTTTCAGGTGCTGCTTGCTTGCAGGTCCTAATAAATCTCATGCTGGTAGAATCCTGTTTGATGATTAGTATCAGTCCATCCAGCCCTCAGTAACAAAGATATTTCCACGTCCCAACAGATGGCCTGGATTAACAGAGCTGTAGTGGTCTGGTTTCAATAAATCTTGTTAGCAAAAAAATTTTACATAACAGATGATTTTTACTAACCCTCATTAATGTATGGGTTTTTCAAAAACATATATATCAAAGGTAGTGTGAGTTGGGCATGTATTAGTGCTGTTCAGCAGAAAGTATTTTTTAATCAGTTCACTGATTTGGCAAAATGTTTAAAATGATTTTTTGCCTTCTTTTTTGGTGGCTGACAGGCAGGCTGATGGAAAGTAAGGAGGGAGCTGATTCTCGAAACCAGAGCCTGGAGCCTGGCACCAGGTTTGCAGTTCAGGTCCCCTCAGGGAAAGAAACAAAACCTCAAGTTTTTTCGTGTAACACCTCACTTACTATAGTACAGCAAGGTCTCCAATGAAATTAAATTAGAATGGAACTATACAGTTTGAATGTCCTGTTCAGTGGATTAATTTAGGTAATTCCTGCATTTACCCTTTTTAAAGAAGAGACTATTATTTTTCCACAATAACCTAAGGTTTAAAAAAATTTTTTTAATAGGAAACGGCAGTGTTCAGCACTCAAACTACTGCAGAGTTTACGATAAAGTATGTATAAGTCATAAAACATAGTTGCCTAATGTTTAGCAGTGAATATCAAATGACAACATTTTGTTTTCAAACGGCATTGACCCTTCCCAACCTAGTATTTGCCTATAAAGCTGCCATAGTTAAGAGTTCTTACGCTATTTAATTGTTTTTAAATAGAAACGCCAACTCTACTAATTTCCTGATGGCTGATGGACATTCATTTTTTTTTTTTTTACATAGATATACACCAGGAAATGAAATACAGTGATTACATGCTGTGCTAAGGAAACTAATACAAGTGAGAAAATATTATTTTTAGATAAGATTCTTTCCTAAGTTTTAACGGTATCTTACAAATTTATCCACCATATGTTAGAATATGAACATATATGACACATATTTCTTCCTGTCACGGGCAATTCTTCTTATCTATCTATATACCTGAGTCATTTTCTTTTAGCAATGCTGAACCCAAGATTTCATTGTAAAGTTCAGTAAGACAAGGAAGTGAGCATTTCTCTGAACTGGAAAAAAGGGAGTGTTATGTAAAAATAAGGTTTTATGGGGTTTGCTGAGCAAAAGGAGCCCAAAAAAGAAACAAAACAGCCTAAGGGTTTCAGGGAAAAGAGTAGTTTTCATTCTGTGCTGCCATATAGTTAGTTCTCTTTCTACGAAAGCACCTCAGCACTTTTGACTTCTCCCTTTTGTTAAAATAACCCACTTCCTCTTCTTGTACTTTACGAAAACTTCTCTCCTAATTTGTAATTTTTAATACTTTTACTATACAAATGTAATTTGTATATATTCATATATACAGTATGTGTAAAATAAAAATATATAAAATAATAGCATCCTGGGCATAATAGCCTTTCAGCAAGTTATAGATTCAGGACCCTCAGGCTATGAAAGAGTTACTTTGCCTTTTGGGTGTGACCATTAGTTCAAAAGATTATTTGATTTTCCAGGTTCTAGAATATCTTAGAATTATGCCCTGGAACCTGCATTATAGAAAAGTGCTCTCTAATGTTCTATGTGTTCTAAGATGACATCTCATTTTATTAACATTGTTCAGAAAAACTTATCTACAGGGTATGTATGCAAGTCAAAGCCATTCAGTTAAACACAACTAAAGTTGTACAGTCAGTCCTTCATGAATTATCAAGAGAGCAAAAATAACTTGCTATAAAACTAAATTATGAGATTATAACATCTAACAAGCCTAATTAGTTCAGCCACCACACCAAACGTAGTCATCACCTTCCAGTTTTGGGATTCTTCCAGATGGCGATGGAAAGAGGCACCAACAAGGAATTCAGAACGACTTATCTTCTTCCCAAGCTCCAGGCCCCTTAAACCCCCTACCCACAGGCCTGCCCCGGACAACGGACAACGAGCGTTTGTGAGGAGTCAGTTCCAGTAACGAACCCACCTCCACCTGCAAAGGTGATGGGCACTGCATGTGGGAGATAAACCGACCTTCTGGATGAGGAGTCTGACCTCTCCCTCCCTGACAGCTGCTGTTCCAAACAAACTGTGAGGCTGCACTTTAACAAATGAAGCCAAACCAAGATCCTGTTTCTCTGAAGCCGGCAAGCTGGCATTCCGCAAGCTCATTAGGGGGCCATGAATGACTGCCAAATCAGGCCTCACTGCCCCCTCCCAGCGATCCCTGAGGCCCCACGTTCCCATGCTCTGCAGGGCCAGATAATGCTGTCCACAGTCCACATTCCATCCTGTCAGGGTGCTCTCAAACATGAGTAATAGTTACAGCAGAGGTCGGAGCTGGCCAAAGAAAAGCAGGGAAAGCATCTCAGTGTAAGCAGGCCAGACAACAGAAACCACTCAACCTGTGACGGTTAATCCATTTTTCATGGGACTCCGGAAGCTTCACCAGGAGATACGAACTTGCACTTATCAAAAAAACTCCCCACCTCCTATACCAAATGAAGGGCATAAAAAGTAACAAAGAAGAACAATACAACAAAGTGTAGCTTCCACAGCCTGAAAAGGTTTCATGCAACAGATTCAGTGAATGGTGATTGGCCACCTATAGTGTTCAAGGCTATAAAAATGCCTCAGTTGAAAAAAATAAAAATAAAGGACCACCTCTGCTTTATAGCAAAAACTTGGGAAACCTAAATAAAAGGGGCCTGGTGGGCTCCTTATACAAATATTCAAACTGGGCTGAAGGAACTACCTCTTCAGCACACTACACCAGGGCTGGCCAGATCCAGCCCTCGGCTTGCTTTGTGCTTCAAGAAAACCCAAGAGCTAAGAATGGTTTTATACTTTTGAAAGGTTGGGGTGGAGGGGAGAGATCAAAAAAGGAAGAATATTTTATAACACATGAAAATGTGTAAGAAATTCAAATGTTCAAGCCTATGAATAAAGTTTTACTGGAACACCACCGATGGTCTATGGCTGTGTTTGCACTTAGAAAGGCGAGCTGAGGAATTGCAACAGGACTGACTGCATGGCCTGCAAAACCCAAGATGTTACCTGTCAAGCTTTTACAGGAATTGTTTACCGATCCTTGTTTTAGATTGCCAAGTAAATTTTGCTTTTGCTAAGATTCCTGAGAACATTTACTCCAGAATTTGTTGTCAAGATTTAGAAATGCCAAGGAGAGAAACAAGAAAGCAGCTGAGGCCTGAAGAACCAGTCACAATGACCTTGGCAGAACTAGACAAACACAGGCAGACCACCAAGTGAAGGGCCACTGTTGCATTTACACATCAAACCCCCAAAGCATGAGAAAACATACAAGTTCTTTCACGGAGGAGAGTATTAGTGTTTCTTTTTTTAACACTGATTTTGCCAACTTCCTATCAATGAGCCAGAATCCCATGCCCTAGTGTTCTGTTTTCGTTTATCTGTGGTTTGGTCTTTCTACTTCTGGGCCTTGATTTTAAAGAGTGAAGCTATCCTGGGCTTCCCCGTGGGAATTTGATACAACAGAATACCACGAATAATGTCTGTCTCTGAGCAGACAGTCTTATTGGTGGATGGCTACAACCACCTATTCCCTGAAGGCTCCAGGAATGACCCTGGCACACTGAGAGGCATTTCAGCCATGCTGGTGAGTGGGCAGTGCCTACTGAAAGGAACGGCAAGAGTGAAGTTTGCACTTCTACCGGGTTATGAAAACAGTGCACAGACAGGTTCTGCAGTGGTTAAGTCTGTCTCTGTTCTCTTTAACAGGACGCATGGACAAGGAAGAAAAGTACAAGTGGGATATTATGCTGTAACACTTTCATGAACACAATCACCCTGTGGGGTAGCATTTTGCCCCTTGAGGGTCAGGGACTAAAACTGAGAAAGAAAAAATATAAAGATGTCAACTTCCATATAAAGACTTGCAAAGGTTACCTGCAGCCTTACACCCCATAGTGGTAATTCAAGGCTTCAAAGAGATACTCGGACAACTTGACAAACCTCAACACCTTGGCCATGTGTGACCTTGGGTTCTCATCTCAGCCTTTTAGTAATCTCTAGGCTTTTTATTTAGTGCAGAATATCATTCTTGCGATTATTGTATTTTCCATGCCTGAGGTATCAATTTTCACAGACAAGTTGAAAACTGGTTCTTACCAGAAATATTTATTACTAATAAATTCACCTACAAAAAGCAAAATATTTAATAGAGATGCAATAGAATACATTAAAAAAAAAAAAAAAACTTTTGGAAACTTACCTAGAAAAATCTCCCTTTGCCTCCTGTAGGAGAAAATGTCAACATTAGTGAAACACTCCAGCGTTAAAGACTTTAAAATACATTCTACAGTCATGGCAGCTCCTCTACTGAGTCCAGCTCACCACTGGTATGGTCCTATCTGCTACAGAAATATAATTAAGAAGGAAAGCATACATTTGCCACTTAAAGATGAAGCATTAAATTAAGCTTTAGGAAGTTATGTACAAAGAAAGTGATTCATAATAACACATTACACGTTTCCACCTATAGGCTCAACTCTAACTTTTTTTAGTTTAAAGATTTTGATGGGTATATGAATACAGTGAATAGGCCTTCAGTGGTCAGGGAGAAGGGGGTGTGGGGAGGGGAGAGGAAGAGGCAAGGACGGGGAGCAGTTTAGACAAGAACCTAGTATAAAGGAACCATGGACATGGACAACAGGTGGGATTGACTTTACGAGGAATGGGTGGGTGGGGAGGGGGACAGAGGGGAGCAAAAAGAGGATGGATGTAATACAACAACAATAAAATTGTTTTTAATAAATAAAGATTCTGATGGGAACATGTGTCTGGGTGGGACTGTCTATGTCTTGTGCTATTTATTATTTTGTCTTACACTTTGGGTTATATCCGCAACATACTAAAGACCTTTAGAGGCAGGGACCATGGAATCTTTAGTGACTCTAGCATAATGCTTTAAATAAACTAGTTGTTCAATAAATCTTTGTTGAAGGAAGAAATTAGTGACATAATTTCAAATCATCTTGCCAGTGTTGCTAATACCATCAATGTTGCTAATATTCAGTGAGCTTCTTTTACGCATAAAGCTAAAAGTCTTTTCTTTGTCTTTCCAGAGACTGTAAAGTGGTCATATGGGAGATTAATTCTTGCTATTTACTTGGCTTTCTCCAAAATGAGAAAAGTGCCAAACCTGAAGAAAAGAAAATGGGGTCACAGAATGATCTGTTTTCCCCAGGCTCAGGTTACATGCACAATTTTCCTTTGCAGAGAGATGCTATCTTCAACTTTTGGAATACCAGAAGCTCCTATGCCTGCCTTGACGTAGCATTGCTAATTTTCTTCCCCACGATGGCTAAAATAATTGAGATACAGAGCTGGGGATATGGCAGCTGGCTGTGCATGCTAAGTCTTATTCCTCATTCTCTGGGTGTGGCCAGGAGGGGACAGCAACCTACCTGTAAAATATAGGAGGCTAGTTCAAACACCACTTCACTATCTACGTCAATCAGCTCCTGCAAAGAAAAACCAACAAGGTAAGTTTGGTACTTTAACAACAACTTTGTTATGACACGTTCCTAATAAGAGATCTAGCCTTCCTCTTCCAAGGAGTTGACCCCAAATTTCAAACATTCACAGAATATCTTTGGTAACCAAGGCAAGTTTTCTGAATTACTTGGCTCCAAATGCTCCCTGACATCCCTTTACAGCTCTTTGCCAGGATGGACCCAGTCCTACTAGGCTTACATAGTTGCCTCTTGGGCCCCATCTTTAAATCTCCATGAAAAATGAAGGAGTGGGCCAGTCCCTAACTTGTTACAAATCTGTTCATCTGATTGATCAACGGAGTTATGGTTCCTTGAAAATGAATTGTGTTTTTTTTTTTGGTAAACTCTTACTTCAGAACCAGTAGTAAGGCTTTATTGAAGGGAGCTTTATTATGAGATTGTGACTTCATAGTAAAGTCAAATAAACTTTAAAAGAGGCCTCCTCAGTTGCCATGTGTCATCCATGCACATGCGGCAGTTCCACTTAGCCATTGGCCACCAGAGCATTGCTGCCATCACAGAAAGGTCTGTTGGTCAGCACTGGTACAGAGTTCAAGTTTAAAAAGGTTCCTGTCCTATTAGTTCTTCCCTCAAATACTTAATCATGATCTATGGGCATGACCTTTAAAGGACATAAAACCTTTTGGAAGAAAAATCCAACATACATTTTTTCTTTCACTTAATGTACATACACTTTTTCAATGTGTATACAGTTCATATCTCTTTTCTAAACAGTTTTATTGAGGTATAATTGATACACAAAAACTACACATGTTGACTACATACATTTCACAAATGCACACACCTGTGTGTACCATCACTACATTCAATATAATAAGCATATCCATCACCTCCCAAGTCTTCTTTGTGTCCCTTGGGGTGTGTGTGTGTGTGTTTTTATTTTTGCATGTGTGGTAAAAACAGTTAACATGAGATTTACCTTCTTAACAAAATTTAAGTACACAACACTGTACTTTTATATATGGTTCTGATCTTAAAGACAAAGGGAAACCTGGAATCCATCAGTATGTAAGAATAATAACAAGATTAATTGATGTTATACCTCTGTTGTTGTCAAACTGCTGATCTCTTTCTAATATCACTAGATACTAGTAGTGATATTAGTGAGCAACTACAGCATAGAAAGTTAGAGCTGAGACAGACTTAAGACACAGCTAGTCCAGCCACCTGCTTTTACTGAGAACAGAAATCCAAAACTGTAAGGGACTTGTCCAAAGTCACAAGGCCTGGGTGGCAGCGATGGGGCTGGAAACACTCCCGAACTTCTTGTATAGCATGTGACCTTCCAGAGGGTGTGCATTTCCCCAAATCAAGTAGGACTCTGTCGTGGTCAACATACTTTCAGAACCACATCTATCCTCAAAAGTAGTGGAAACAAGACTTACTTTTCATTTGAATTATACACTAAACTCTGATTCATGAATTTTCTAGTTATTTTTATTTTTTGTGGTACAGAATTGGCCCCTGTAATTCAAAACAATGCACTAAAGCAAGTCTGTATCTTGAGGGAAGGCTACGTTCAGGCTGTTTTTGATTTAGGAATTTCAAAGATAGATAATAATGTTTGCTACTGAAGCGCCTTAGAAGTGATGGCTAAGGGAACTAACAAAGAACACACAGAAGAATGGAGGATAATAATATATATTTTTTAATATTTTATGCTTAACCATCGGAAGGAGCTTTATGACCACCGTAATTGATACACACTGTCAGTGCTGGGATGCAGAGGAATGCCTAGAATTGCATTTCTGGGATTACCAGGTCCCAGCATGTAAATCATTTAACAGCGTACAAATGATTTCACAGAAACATGGTCCAGGGTCTCCACAGTGGATCATTTTCTATTCAATGTTCATTTCCATTCCCACCAATTGGCTTCCCAAAGTGGCTCGGGTGTACTTGTTAGTGTACCCGGATGTGTGCCCTTCCATCAAACATTTACACCCAAGCCACAGCCAGCGGGTCTACAGTGGGCTAATATTTAACATCAGAGGAGAGGTTTAGCTAACGTGTAACTCAAAACCAACCATCAGCTAACAACCCCTGTAAGTGTGAGCACAGCTTTGAGCACATCATTTGACTCTTCTGCTAAATGAGAATGTCCCCACTGTGGGGAGCAGCAGGGCAGGGAAGGCAAAGGGAGGCCCCTTTAAGTAGATTCGACTTTACACAGACTATTCTGCAGTTCTCGGAGAGACTGCTGGACACCGATCTGGGTGAACGTTAACTGCAATGCACTTACTCATAGTGAAGCTACTGAAAATGCACAGTTAAGTGTCTGATCTGATTTACCCAAGTTCTTTCTCACCATATTTGTCCTCAGGGTAAGTGGGAACTAGTCTCTCCAAGTGCAATGAGTTTTCCTTTCTCTGACCCTGACCATTTCCCAGTGAAGATATTAACACAAAGAAAGTCACAATGTGGTAGAGGAAAAAGGATTAGAGAAACTGACCCAGACATCCCACACATTTGCAAAATTGGATAGAAAACAGAGTTGCATTATAACTTCTTACCATTCCTACCCAACCTTGATTGTGCTCAAGAATCATCTCATCTCTCTGAGAAGTCAGTACGGACATCTATAGGGTGTGTGTAAGAGCTGATCTAGGAGTGGCGGGAAGACATATTCCTAGTCATGAAGAAAATACTTCCCTACCTGGCAGTCTATTTCCTCATGTCTATTGTTCATAATCCTTTTTCCCTTTGACACCCAGCCCTCCCAGTTGATTTTATCTTGAAAATCCCACTGTGATGGCGCAGAGGTCTAGATGTTCTGCATGCGACACATTTCCCACTGTACTTCAAACCCTGGAAGGGGAGCTCCCTGTGTGGAGGAACGCAGGCATTCCCGGGGTCCTCCCCTCAGACACACAAGGCCATGTAACATTAAAGAGACAGCTCTACCTTTTCTCTGAATTCTCTGGCAACCCAGAGGTGGCTCCTTTGATGTATTTCTGCACAAGCAGAGAAAAGAAACTGAATGAGACCAGAAAGAGTGTGTGCAAACCCCCCATACTTTTTCCAGGTGCTGGGTTTTCCTTTGATTAAGAACAAAATGCAAAAGGAGGAGGGGAAACAGGAGAAAACCTTTCAGGAAAGGTCTACAAGCATTTTTCATGTGGCACCGCTCAGGTGTTGGTGGCATGATATTTCTCTGTGCCCCCGGTGCCCTCAGACCCCTTGGGGGTGGGTGTCTGCAGAGTTTGCTGTGCTGGAATCTTGCCTGGGAATCTAGGGTGCTCTGCGGGGCATGTAATAATTTTATCTTGAGATAAATTTTATCTCACCAGTAAGAGGGGGACGTTAGAGCAAGGGAATATGATGTCTGGTAGTTACTGCAGCCATTTGGTGTGTGTTTTGTGGCATCTGTTTCATGTACTACTGAATAATGTGTGCTACTTTCTTTGATCTTTTGAAAAATGGTAGGGAAAGACAAAATATGACTCCCTGCAGGTGTGCACGTGTGTGTTCAGAGCAGGGCTGGGAGGATGGCCCCACTTCCTCCCAGTCAGCATGGTTTTATCGCTGGTGATCAAGGAGCCGCAGGAAGAAGCCTGGGGTCATTTATCAGCAGCATATTGCCTAACAATATTCTCAAAAAGATTTCCATCTTAGGGTTTCCAGTGTTCCAAATAAATAGCCCCATGAGAACCCCAAGTAGCAGGTGCTATGGACGTTCTCCAAAGTCCTGAGAGCTGCAGGATCTCGTCATGGTCCCCTGGTGCTAAGGAACGTGGTGGTGGTCTTTCCACTCAACCAAGGATCTTAATGAAAAGCATTCCTCCATGGTCAGGAATGACAGAAATTCTAACTTTCACATAAGATTAATGACATAATTATAATGAAACATGACTAATGACCATATGGTAGGTTGAGAAGACTCCAGTGAGGACAACCTTTGCAAAGTCCATTCAGAACAATTCACAGGGCTGGCCCCAGTGGTTTTCCAAAAGGATCCTACTCACTGTGATGGTCTTTCTTCTCACCCACAAAATATCCAAAGTTTCTCATTTCTTGCCATCCTGAGATCATTTCTCTACTCACTTGGAAGTTCCAGGTTGTAGTTCTAACACCCAAACCCTCAAACAGCTCTGAAACACTAAATAAATCACTGATCTTGAGTATTATTTTCCTCATACGTTGAATGGGAATAACAATTTCTTTTCCAATTATTTTACTGAGATAGGTAAGGCATAAATATAGAAGTGCTTTGGAAACTCTAAGACACGTTACAAATATCCCATCTGTATTATTTTTGCTAATTGATGTTTACGCATAATCTGAACTCTGCAGTCTTGCCTCTATTCTTCAATATGTTTGGCATATATAGGAATCTTTGAAGAAGTGGGCAGCATTGTGTGTCTACATGTGGATATATCATCCAAGTGGGTCCTGATGCCCACTCTTCGCCCTCCCTGTGGCTGTGTAGCTGCCCCGCCTTATTGCGCAACCATAACACACAAAGTTGTCCCCAGGCCAATGGCAGCTGCGATGGTAGGATAAGTTTGATGAGATCTTGCACAATTCCTTTTTCTAGCCCTTTGCCTATTTTTCATCAATCAAGTCACATCATGTTTCTGATGATACAGCGGGACACATGCCATTCATGCTGGGCCCCACGCTCCCATTTAGTGGCAGAGGAATGGCTCCTGCTATTCTGGCACAGCCCAGTTAATGATCCAGGGGAATCCTTTAGAGGTTACGGGTACAGCCAAGATGATGAGTCTACTCGTGTTTGTTTCCAGAGTTGAACATGAAAGGCCTTCTCTGTCCTTACCTTCCACTCTCTGTCATACGAGTACACACACAGCCCCTGCAATAATCACACTAACAGGTAAGGATTAGAATTCCATGCATCTGAGACTAACATTCACGCTGGTTCCTTGGTCCTGTGGGGCTTGATTCTAGGCTTTGTTTCTCTCATCTTCAGAGGAGATGATATTGTCTACTCATTAGGAAAGCTCTTTGAAGATCTTAAATATCATTTATTTCAATTTTGTCAGGAGTGATGGCATTTAGCCCTAAGTGGCAAATGTGACCCAGTGCTGATTATTTAAGCGTCAATATTATGTGAAGCTCCCAGACCAATGCGGAAATCTTAGAAAAGAAGGTTGGACAAGATCCCCAGCACACCTAACCCAAGAATTTTAAGCCTTTTCTTTTCTAACATGATCTGCTTGCTTTCAGTGGGCACACGTAGGCACTGAACTTGGTAATTTCCCAGAAAATACGTGAATCTTTGCTCCCTGAGCTGAAAAATAATCAATTAAAAAAATTTACTGAGCATTAATTATGTGACTAGTTCAGTGACCCATCATGGAATTCCATGATGGAGTCTATTCACTCCATTTATGGAGTGAATAAAAATTCACTCAGAAAACGCTCATTCCACCTTTTCCTCCAGCCCAGAGAAACACACTTTAATCCATCCTCAGATGGTGACTATGGGTCTTTGTTTCTTTGGTTATCACTCTTTGACAAGATAAGCGTTGAGATCAAACATAATTTAAATTTATCAAATAATGAATGAACAATCAATCCCTTCAGGTCTGGAGAGGGTTACACAGTTCAAACATGAGATTCATAATTGCACACTAATGTGATTAGTCCTTTACTTCACCCAATTTAAATTATAAAAGTATCAAACTACTCCTACAAGGAATTGAATGGAGATAGAAGGTCTTTCAGTGTTGCAGCCAATTTTCTTCTCTCTCTTTGAAGAATATTTGGGGCTAGATCTCTCTTGATTTCCCTTGTAACTATAAAGTCTATAATGTATGGGAATCCATCTAAAAAATTAAACAGATACTGATATTTTATTAAACAGATACTGATGACACTTCTTATGTGCAAGGCTACTGCAAATTATTATGGTGACTAACTTTTTTATATCGATTTCTTTTTGTCAGTGAAGAACTTGGAGCACGCAGGAGTTGATCCCGCAGCCTAAAGGTGGAGACAGCGGTGGGACGAGGCCGCTATCTCCTGGAGGCTGATGGATGGGCCTCTCCAGCTGATGTAGGAGGCCACATCCAAAGAGAGAGAGAAGCAGCTAGAAAGCTTGGCAGAGAGCTCTGCTTTCTCCTGCCACTTCCCAGGAAACACATAACATCCCCAGGCACAATTCCCATGGGAGTTCGCAACAGGACCAGGCAGATTTCTATATGAATCTACCCATCCCCTGGTCCAACATTTTCTGATATATCACTCACCTGTCACCTTAGTTGATTTAAAACACACCAGAAGTGCTGTTGGAGCATGTGGGGCATCCCTCCTGCTTCACTTAAACTGCACAATTACAACCTGTTCTCTCATGACCATGGTCTATTTTTCTGCAACTTGAATAGATTAGGACTGTGTTTTCCTGCTCTCTTTGAAGAAAACAGGGGGGCTATAAAAGCAAGGGTAAGTGAGGAGCAAATCCACTTTGGTCATGGGGGTTCTGTCTCCTAGGGAAGGAAGAGTGGAAAGCAGGAAGGTAGTATTTGTAGTTTGAGGAAAATAATAAACAAAACCCCTTTCTCACTTTTCTGCTATTGAAACCCGAGGGGTGTTTCCTGCAGAAGAGGAGCAGGAAGCTGGGTGATGTGAACTGAAAGCCCAGGGAATAAAAAGGAATCTATACCCCAAATGGAGGCTACTGCCTGCCCTGGACAACAGGTGGGAATTCTCCTCTGGAGACAATGAGGAGCCACAGAGGAAGGGCACCCAAACACTGATTTCTGGGGTACCCCCTGAAAGAACCACTCCACAGGGACACCAAAGAGGGGAACATCCCCACCTGGGCCCTGGGAGTATCAATTAGGTTTTACGTGCCTCACTCTCAAATGTGGATGAACAGACTAGGGTCAACAGATAATTAAGGAAAGCTTCCTACTCGAAAGACAAAGACCACAGTAAATAAACAGTTAAAAAACAAAGAACTAGACAGAAACAGAACATGTATGATGATTGATATTATCGGAGCAGTAAAAGAATATTAGGTTCAAAGACAGTAACTTCAGTAATATATACATATAAAAGAAAAGCCAGGTAATATGAAGGAAGCCTTAGGAATTAAAAATATAATAGCAAAAGTTAAGAAGTCAATAGAGGTGGTCCTGGTTGGACTGGCACTGGCCTGTGAACCCAAAGGTCACTGGTTTGATTCCCAGTCAAGACACATAACCAGGTTGCAAGCCAGGTCTTCAGCCAGGTCTGTAGCTGAAGGCAAGTAAAAGGTAACCATACATTGCTGTTTCTCTCCTTTTCTTCCTCCCTCCCTGTCCTCCTCTCTAAAAAGAATGAATTAAAAAAAAAAAATCAATAGACGAGATCAAAGATAATACTGATGAAATCTCCTAGAAGATAGAATAAAAAGAAAGAGATGATAAATAAGAGAGATGATGTACCAAAGCAGGTGACTCTGAAGCAACACCTGTGACCCCCTGTGAGAAACCTGCATTCTGTATTTCTATATCCAGTCAAACCATTAGTCAGAGATGAAGGGAGAGAACTTTTTCAGATATGCAAACACCCAGGCAGTTTACTTCCCATACGCATCCTCTCTGGATTTACTGCAGGATGTTCTCCAGTGAAATGATGGCATAAAACAAAACACAGAAAGACTCAAAACCCAGTAAACAGAAAATCCACGGCAAAGCTGGGAGCAAGAAGAAAGGATGGGGATAAGGTGTCAAATAATGAGGGCTGTGAAGGACGCCACTTCCCAACTAAAGCAAAAGGATAGAAGGCTCCAGAAGGCAGGCCCTAAGAAAAACAACAAAGGCAGCAATGACAAAAAGCAAACCAAAGACAGCTGATGAATTACCCAATGCATTTGGAAATTAACACTGGTATGCATTTAGGAATCTGTAGGAGCTTGGGGCAAAAATGATCAGGTACGTAGAAACTACACAAGTAACAGTAAGGCAATGATTACCTCTAGGTAAAATATCTGGTTATCCAAAAAGAAGAATCCCAACCATAGGATACTACTTGGATTAGTTATAATAATACGATGCTGATGGTCGGGGCTTTCACCCAGCATCAGGAAAATGGGAAAGGCAATGTGTGAATGGTTATAGGAGACCTTACTTAGCTGGAGGCAGGTGAAAGGCAACCATACATTAATGTTTCTCACTCTCTCTGCCTCTCTCCCTTCCCCTCTCTTAAAAAAAAAAAAAAAGGAATGAAAGAGAGACTTAGAATAAGCAGGAATAAACTGCTTATTTTATCTGAACAACTTGGATGCCAGCACACCGTCAGAACTATGCCCTAAGAAACAGGAAGGGAGTGATATTAAACCAGTGCTGTGTCAACCAAGGGGTCAGCACCATCTACAGGTTACTGGCCCACGACCAACCCCCCCCCCCCCCCGCCCTGGGGCAGAGTGAGCGGCACAAAGACCACAGGGAGATAACCACCTGGGCCTGAGCCCCAGGGAGTAGCTCTTTCTCCCTTAGCAGGAGATAACAGTGTGCCTGGCATGATGTTTATCTTACTTGATTTCCTCAATTAGGTCATGAGTAGGGTTTTTTAATATTCTTGAAAACCAAAGAGGAAAAGTAAGCTTGGAGTCATTGCAGGTGTCCACATTTATTGCATTTACTAAGAGGCAGAACTGGGAAGGGAGCGCAAGTCTGTGAAATACCAACTCTAAATCCCAAATCCCAATCATTTGGCCACTGGAACTCCCCATGTCTTTCCGTGTTCACAAAGGTGCACAATGGGTCACAACAGGTTCTTTGTCTTGGAGTAAGCCCCTTAGCCTCTCTGACATCAGCTTCCTCCCTCTGGGAAGTTAATGTACCCTGCTCAACCTCATTCTTGTGGCTCAAATAAGATTAAGATGCGTGAACTTTTTAAAATTAAATTCTAAGTGTCAATTTTTTTTTAAAGATGTTATTCATTATTTTTAGAGAGAAGGGCAGGGAGGGAGGAAGAAAGGGAGAGAAACATCAGTGTATGGTTGCCTTTCATCTGCCTCCAGCTATAGACCTGGCTGGAGACATGGCTTGCGGCCTGGTTATGAGCCCTGGCTGGGGATTGAACCAGCAACCCTTGGGTTCACAGGCCAGCGCCAATCCACTGAGCCACTAGCCAAAACTTAAGTGTCAATTTATGCACATTAAAACGTTATGTCTGATGACAGGTCTGTGATGCTATGCAATGTCCTATATAAACTTTAGGACAGTCATCCCTGGTCACTGGCATGAGCAAGCTCTAGCACAGCTCCCAAGACCAGGTGGTGGAGTTCCAGACTGACACACACCACCTATGTCAGCAGGCAGGCCGGCGGTGGGCACTGGATCATAAATTAAGGCACTACCGCCGTCACTTGGTTCTAAGGATTTGCCTTTTCTCTTATTTCTTATTAATCCCAGAGTCCTCACAAGTGCTGTGGCCTTCAGCTCCAGCTCAGCAATTGTAACAAGACTGAACTGAACAACCCCGAGGGAGAGAAACTACCTCCCTCTCTACAAGCAGGCTTGGGGCAACTCTCACTTGCCTGGGGTTGGGTGTGATTCAGTTAGTTCAGCAACTTTCCGGGATATTTGCTGCCCACATCTGCCCCCTGGTGGACAGTGTTCACTTTTTATTCCTGAATGTTTCCAATGTGCTCTCACATTCATTGAACAAAAACCAACAGTTACTTTTAAAATCTGTGGTATGATTATTTCCACGTTATACTGAGAAAACAGGGGCTTGGAGAGAGGAAAGAATGTGCAAGTTCCTGGAACTACGTTTAGTGACTTTCCCTCCATTCAGCAAAAATCCAAAATACTAGTCTTGAGTGCCCTGGGTTTCAGCCCAGTTTAAGTCCTGGCTCAGCAACTGTGTCACCAAGGGAGGTCCTTTCACAGAGCTGAATTTGATCACAACCAGGCCCTCATTATTTTGAATATTCGCACTTGGTGGAATTATTTTGTGCAATGAATGTGCTAAAGTATTTCCAGAAGGAAAAGTGATGGCTAATACAACATTGCAACCTCTGTGTGTGTGTGTGTGTTGATGGTTACAGGTTGCTGAAATCACCCAAAGCTGGTTTTAGTTAAACATGGAAATATAGGTTATGGGATCTCCTCAGACTCCTTCAAATACAGCCATAGACCATTTTATAACATGTATACTTGGCTCTGAAGTTCTCTGGCTGCAGAGACATTTGGGACACTTTCCACTTGCAGGAGAGCATGCCCCCCAGGGTGCAGGGTGACTGAGCTCAACCCCAGCTGACATTGCCATTCATTACATATGTGACCTTGGGTGAATCACGTAACCTCCCTGCAGATAATCATCCCCACAGGGAAAACAGGGATGAAAAGTACAGTGGTCTTCCTCCCAAAGGTACTGTGAAGATTCAGTCACAAAACTCAGCCTGCCACAGTAAGACCTGAGTAGACAGCATGACATGGTGTGGTAAAGGCCACATCAGTGAGGCAAAGGGTACGTGCTGGGGTCAGCAGAGTGGGCATTTACTTTAAACATGTTCTCCTAGTCATGGTTCTCAACCCAGGTGGTTGTTCTGCAAGCCCTTTTCCCCAGGGAGGGGGCGTGTGCTAGAAATGCTGCATTTGGGTTATCCAATAAAAGGAAACACTGCAAGCATGTGGGAGAATTGAACGTAGTACAATTAAAGTAAATTAAATTAAAGTAACACCAAATTAAGAATGTCCCTGGAATAGACATTTCTCTAAAGAACATGTACAAATGACCAATAAGCATATGAAATGGTGTTCTACATCACTCATCATTAGGAAAATGCAAATCAAAATCACCATGAGATACCACCTCACACCATTAGGATGGCTATTGCAAAAAAAAAAAAAAAAAAAAGCAGAAGATAATTAGTGTTGGCAAGGATGTGGAGAAACTGGAACCTTTATGCACCGTTGGTGGGAATATAAATAGGTGCAGTCACTATGGAAAACAGTATGGCAGCTCCTCAAATTAAATAAAGAAGTACCATATGATCCAGCAATACTACTTCTGGGTATACACAGAACAACTTAAAGCAGGGATATATACAGGTATTATAAAGCCACATTATTCATAGCAACATTATTCACAAAAGCCAAAAGGAAGAAGGAACCTAAGTGTCCATTGATGAATGAATGGATAAACAGAATGTGGCATACCCATGTAATTAAATATTATTCAGCCTTAGAAAGGAAGGAAATTTCCATTTGGACACATGCTACAACATGAATTAATATTTAGTACATTATATTTAGTGAAGTAAGCCAGTCACAAAAGAACAAGTACAGGGAAGGGCAAAAGTAGGTTTACATTTGTGAGTATGTGAAACAGTTTATTTGTATATTATTATTTATGATTATTTTTGCATCCGAACAATTGTAAATCTACCTTTGCCCCACCCTGTGCTGTTTGATTCCACTTATATGTGGTACCTACAGTAGTCAAATTCATAGAGACAGAAGGCAGAATGGTTGTTGCCAGGGTGTGGGGTAAGGATGAATGAATTAGTACTTCATATGTACAGAGTTTCAGTAAGATGAGAAGAATTCTGAAGATAGATGGTAATGAGGTAAATGTACTCAGCACCATGGAACTGTACATTTAGCAATGGTTGTGAGAATTTTATATGTATCTTAGCACAATTTAAAAAATTTGTCCCACTCGAAGTCCAATAGTGTCTCTTTGAGAGATACTGCAAGAACTTCTAAAAATGGTGGTTAACAGATATAGTTGGTTAAAAAAAGATCACTAGTGAGACCTAAATTGACTAGTTTGTCAAACTTGCCTATGTTTCCCTTTGTCTCAGCTGCCAGGTTAAGGAGACCTCTAAGATCAGACAAGGAACACTTCAAGGAGCCAAAAAGACAGTGACGGGACCAGAAGAAGTCACATTATTAAAAACTGGTAGCTCTAGTTTCACAGAGTTCTCATTCATTTATAGTAATTAATTTATAAGTACTCTTACTAATCAACAAAATCACATTAGAGGCAACACCTTGGGATTTCCAGCTTCAAATGACATTTTCAGATTTCAGTGGGAACTCTGACCAGGAAGAAAAAGTTCTTACCTTGTAGATACAGGACTTAGCATTCAGAAAGAAGAGCTCGATGGTGGCGTTATCCTTTAGGTATGAAATGCTTTCTATGTAGAACCTGCAGGAGGAAACCACGCGTGAGTCACAGAAGTGCTGACCAAGCAGATAACCCACCCTTCTGAGCTATAGGGTTTGACATGAGGATTTGTACTCCCTACCCTAAATGAACGAAAGAAAAAGGCATCATCTGTTATTTTTACATGATTCCTTTTTGAAAGAAAACTGTGTTTTTCAAGTCCATTTAGAACAGGTGAAGACCATCATGCTGGATATCTCTTATTGTGGCAAAGAACCAAGCTTGCCATCAGCGCCTTAGAGTGACCTTACACTCGACCATCTATTTTCTTTTTTCACAACTGCTTTCTTATTTTTACATAATAGTATTTGTTTTAAATATGTTACTTTTTTGTCCTGATCATTGTTGAGTTAGATTTTTAAGCAAATTTTTCTGCTTAATCAAATGAAAGGGGCCGTATTTCTCTGAGAAATCATTATGACCTATCTTCCCGAAGCCAGTGATGCATGGTTTAACTTCTGTATATCCAGGGAGCTGTGAAAGTGTCATACTGAAATATTAGTGCATATTAAGCCAAATGAGAATCTAATCTTTAACCAGATGGAGCTTATAGATTTTTTCAAGATGAAACATGCTGAAATTATTGAAGTTTACATTAAATGTGGCTTTAGCCCTGGTTGGTGGCACAGCAGATAAGGCGCTGGCCTGCAAACCCAAAGGTTGCTGGCTCGATTCCCAGCCAGGGCACATAACCAGGTTGCAAGCCAGTCTCCAGCCAGATCTATAGCTGGAGGCAGGTAAAAGGCAACCATACATTGATATCTTTCTCCCTCTCTGCATCTCTCCCTTGCCCTCTCTCTAAAAATAATAAAATCTTTTAAAAAATTAAAATAAATAAATGCGGTTTTGCACATCTACTGTGGAGTTTATTAAATCCTGAATTAGTAAAGGTTCTTGTACTTGTCTAAGGATCAGCTGTACTAGGGAGCAGACATTGGGATGAGAAAAGGAAGAAATGCAGAGCCTTGGAGCAGGAGAGGGCTCTGGATGGGAGGGACAACTCTTAGAAGGTACTGGACACCTGCCTCTTAGAAACTCAGGACAGCAAGAGGGGGCTGAATGTGAAAAGAGAGGAAAGAAGTGGTATAAAGTTCTAGAACAGCATTACAGGATGATGGAAAGAATCCTGGGGAGGGAGTCAGGAGGTCACCAATCTGGTCCTCCAGCTCTGTGAGACTGAGGGTAAATTATATAATTTCTCTGGGTTTGTTCCCAGATTGTACAAGAAGACAGCAGGGCTCACTCAGTGGTTCCATATCTAAGAAATCTACTGCTTTCAAGAACTAGAAACTGATTCAGATGAAAACAACAATAACAACAGCAAAAACAATAAACCAATATTGTATAAGCCAAACAAAACACATGCATAGGCTAGGTCAAGTCCACAGCTCACAGTTAGCACCCATTTGTTCACAGACTAAGTATTGGGTCTTGTCATTTTCCAAATGTGTGCAGAGGCTGTTGTGATTAACACAATACAAATTCATTTAAAGGTGTGAGTGAATCTAGAGTAACTTCAGGTATTAGCAGATAATTTCAACCAACAGATAGTATAATTACCACCACGTGAAAGTCTACAGCATTTTTATATGGCACTCATTCTTGCAAAGCCTGGAAATGAGAAGGCTGGTTAATCTCTATCACACGCCCTCCCCCACAAAAATAAACTAAGAAACAAATAAATAAAAGCAGCTGCCTCCTACAGCAAGCACTTCGGGACAAGGATGCCTTCATGGTGTGCGGTGCTCTCAGAAGAACTGCAGAGTCATTACATACTTTGCAACTGTACATATAGACCTCAGTACTATAACGACGGCCACTTGCAATGCAGCAGTAAATTAGTCCGAATAGCAAAATGAAAAAGGAAAGAAGGAAGAAAAGGAGGAAAGAAGGGAGGCATAGTGGGAGGGAGGGAGGAGAGACTCAGGGAAGTAGAGGGAAAGGAAGGGGGGACTGATAGGAAGGGAGAGGTCAGGGGGAAGGGGGGGGCAGGAAAGGGAGGAGAGGGGAAGAGGAAAGGGTGCCGGAGCCTTGGGGCCCACTGCAGTGGTGCCCATTCAGCTGGGTGGCTTTCAGGTGGGGCCTATTACAGATGGAATGTGCTCTGTGCCTTTGTTCAGGCTATTCTGCTCACCCACCCCCCAAAACAACCCTCTACACCCCAACTCACTCCTGCCCCCTTCAGCCCTTGCTCAGAGTCAGCACATACTTGATCTGATTCCACTGACTCGCCCACAGAGGAGTCCTCCTGGCCACCATGGCACGGCTCTGCCTGGAGTGTTGCCTCCTAGTCCTACAATTCTCTGCTCCCTGAGACATCTTTCTAGGCAGCTGCCGCTACCTCCCACCTCCTAGTAACGCCTCTCCAGCACTACCACGGTGCCTGTAAAAACACAAGCTTATCCTGTATCTGCGAGTGAAACTCTGATTCTCAATGGTTCTCGCCACTCACCATTGGTAGAAGTTCTTGTGGGACAGGGAAATGGGCAATAAAGACAAGGCAGGAGGGAGGAGAGACACAGGATTTCTCAGCCATCATGGAATTCTAGGTAAGGGCTTTTCACGGCCCACCTCCGGCCCTTACCCCTGCCCCTTCCCTCACTGCTAACCAGGAAGCAGCAGCCTCAGCGCCTAATGCCAGAACACCAGCGAGGCTTCATGTGCAGCCACCAGCCGGAGTCCAAACCTGATGGGTCTAAAGCAACTTCATCTTCAAAGCAACACCTGGTGGCTTTCCTGCATTTGCTGTAATTCCTGAGAATAAGAGTGAAGACATTCTGCTTCTCTGGCCCCTTTTTCTTATAGCAGCATAATAAGGAAACAAAACAATTCCCTTTACAACTCCCTGATAATGGAAAACTGAAATGAGAGAGCAAATTCTCTTTTTTTTCCCCCAACACCTTTCATTTCCACTGAGGTCTGTGCTGTCTAACTGTCCAAGAGGCAGGAAGGCAGAGGAAATAACAAGCATATTCTCAGACGAAGAAAAAATTCACTTCCTCTTGACAGAAATTGTAAAGTCATTTCCTGTTAACCTTTATCACCAAGAAAGAGCCTGGAAAACCCTGTGCATTCCAGGCCTGTCATATTATTATTCTGTAACCTTGGATATTTAGCTCATCCTGAGGCTTCCATCGATGCCTGGAGAAAAACAGGCCCGGCGCATGGGGAGAAGCAACCTCCATGGAAATGGGAAATGAGGTGGTTCGGTTCAAAGTCAAGATTTTCAATTTCCTTTCTTTTTTATAACCATTCTCTTGTTTGGTTTTCCCCTTTTTTCATTTTAAAAAATTTTCCTGAGAGCCTTATCAAAAGTCCTCCTTTTTGGCAGTAGGTGGCAATGTTGCATTTCTTTACCTACCCAGCGTGCAGCTTTCTCAAAGACCCAGTTCACAAAGAAAATTCCGGGTCTCTGGATAAACCCAAGGGCTGGGGTGATTTGTAGGTTCAGTGCGTCTGAACAGACAATTCCAAGTCTGGTTCTGCGTTAACTATGGGTTAATAAGACATCCGGGGCCTCCCTGCATTAGCCAACTCCTAGAGATAGTAAAGGATGCACCTGGGAGCATGACTTTCTTCTGCAGACCCACCGATCCATAGCCCACACACCTATCCTGTTTCCTCTGTGGGGCTCTCAGGGCCACTATCCACCTACCCTACTCGCTCCAGGGCCAGGACAGAGCAACTTGAGACAGGTCCTCTGCCTGAAAGTCTTCGGAAACTATTCAAAGTAGCCAATCCTCACCCATTCCTTCCACAGAAACAACAATATAGGCTTTGGCCTACAGTTCCCCATCCCTCCTGTCCCTAAGCCTCCTGACAAGAGTCCAGTTCACTCCCTGGCCCCCCACAGACACAGCCCCACCTGGCCTGGTGTGGCCTGGTGTGCCCCCTCCTCTTGAGAACTCCGAGCAGCAAACTGTCTTTTCAGTGGCAGCTGTCTCCTGTCTGCTGGCCTCACTGTACCAGAATCAAAACAAAACCTACTCTTTAACAGGTTCTTCAGCAGATTTAGTGGGACCTAATAACCGTAGGGCTTCTTTTTAAGATTTTTATTATTTTTTAGAGAGAGGGGAAAGGAGGGAGGAAGAGAGGGAGAGAGACATCAACATATGGTTGCCTTTCACCTGGTAACCTGGAGACCTGGCTTGACACCCAGGCATGTGCCCTGACTAGGAATTGAATGAGCAACCCTTTGGTTCGCAGGCCGGTGCTCAATCCATTGAACCATACCAGCCAGGGCTAGGGCTTCCTTTTTGGAGGCAAAGGATCAGTGTTCTAGGCCAAGGGCACACCTGGCTAAGAGTGTTCTTTGGGCCCCATGAACAATGTCACACAAAACCTGGCCCAGGTGATCCCACCCTAAGCATATTTTATCACACTGTCTGAAATAGGAATAAACATGTGCTATGTGGTTATGTGCTTGCAGACATTAAAGACTCAAGAGGCCCTGAAGCCTCTTGCTGGTGCAAGTCTCAGACTAGAGGACAGAACTCCCTCTAGCCAAATGCCATCAGCCAGGCTCCCATGTCTGGCCCTCACTCCTCTTCCCTCTCACATCCACCCCTTGGGAATCACCATTTACAATGAGTGTGAATTAAACGGACCAGTAACTTCATTTTGTAATAAACAGATATGTCACATTTGGAATGCTGACTTTTGGTAGCAAAAGGTGTGATCCTAATGAGAAGGATAATGGAGACTGCTGGGAGCTTCTGCGGCCAGATCTTTGTGATGATTAGAACTGAAATCTGAAGTGGGATACCCAGTGGAGACCTCGGAAGCCCTGTTTAGCAGGAACCTCACTTCAGACCCATGCCACCGTTGTTCCTGTGAGGAACAGGGAATAGCAACAGGAGTCTCCACCAGTCAGGAAAGACACCAACAGTCAGACCTTCAACTGGCCATATATCCCCTGCCCCCCAAATTCAAGCTTCCTCCTCCTTATTCTCTATTGCCCACTTCAGTTCATTGTTCGTGAAAGTCTGTATTTGAGGAGACAGGCCTCATCTCTGTTTATTTTCCTACAAACAGGGCAGATGACCAGAGCTGCATGGACACTTGAGGGGAGAATTAAAGGCACGGCCCAGGCATGGAGGAAGCATTCTGAGCACAAACTTGTATCTGTACAAAGAGATAGACTTCCTTATGTGCATTGGTAAATGTTCCTTGTGTTTTTTTCCTGACCTATTTCTCAAGCCCGCCTGGTGAACACTCTCAGAGGGTCATTGTTCTCCAGTCTGGGGAGCTTGCCACCCAGCACAAAGGTCTTCCGCTGAAAGGGATCTCAGTGTCCAGTGATCACTGGATCGCTTTTGTAAGGTATGTGTGTGAGAGGTAAGGCGGTGGGGAAGATGAGGCTGGGCAGGCATGCAGAAGTCACATTACAGTGCATATGCCGAGGAGATCCTCAGTGATAATGGGAGTCCAGGGAAATATGAACAGGGAAACAGGTGAAATTTCTAAAAAGATGCTATGTGGCAACATCTAGGAGAGGTTGTTTAAGGGGCCAAGGACAGAAACAGATGAGCACAGAGAGTTCAGAACCAGAAAAGTAGTGCAGGCCCTACTTTTAGCCAAGGAGGTATAATGGAAAGGTATGGATGCAACAGCTAGTTAAGATGCAGACATCACAGGAAGTAGCGACTAAGGGTAGGGAAGGGCGCAGATGACATCAAGGTTGAACCTAAGTTACTGGCTTGCGGGGCTGGATGGGTGGTGGTGCCAATGACAGAGACAAGGAGGGACCAGAGAAAGTTCAGGGGCAGGAGGCTGACATCATTGGATTTAGGCAGAAGAGGGCAGAAGCACCTGAGGAATGTGGGGTCTAGAGATCACTGACCATGGGGTGAAGGGACCAGAAGCTGGTCTGTCACAAAGTATGAAGTCTGTGGAATGAGGGAAGGGAGGCAGCAAGTGTAGATCCATCTTCTGAATCTTTACTGAAGAGGAAGCAAAGGGGAGAAGCTGGAGAAGGACACAAGTCAGGAGGGTACTTTTCCCTGTTAGGGTAGGAGGTGGCCATATGGGGAGGGATCCATGGAGAAGCAGCTGCTCAGACAGAGAAAAGGAGAGGGGAGGTAGTGGGGCTCTTGGAGGCGGTGGGAGTGGCTGGACCTGGAAGTCACGTGAACCTGCCAACCTTGGAGGATGGGACAAAGGACACTCTTCCCCTTCCCACGTGTGTGTACAGGGGCTAGGTGAGAAGGCCACAAATACGTGGCAGACACAATTAAGTTTGTGGGTGAGGACACGGAAGGCTGCTGGGGCTTACTGGTGCTAACTTTTGGTTTCTCTGTGAAATCATGAGCAATGTTACCTTTTAGGAACCAAGGGGGTGAGCTCTGGCTCAGGGTCTGCAGCTAGAGGGAAGGACAGCCTATGGGCACAGAGGCTCTGAGCAGGCACATGATGGATGATCTCTGTGAGGGTCACAGTCAGCTGTGCACCAGCACTCAGTTGTGTGATTCCACTCCCCACCCCGCCACTACACACAGCTCAGGGGTAGAAATAAAAGAAATGTGTGATGGGTTGATCTAACCCTACTGGGATGTACATGCACACATATGTTTGCACACATCTATGTGCATGTGCCAGGCAGCAAGAGGAAGTCAGGTCCAGAGTAACAGAGTGGCTGTAATGCTACACAGCAAGGCTTGGGCTAAACTGGTGAACAGATGATGACAGGAACAGCTGTTAGGACCTTAGAAGATGGGAAAAATGCATATATACCCCGCCCCTTCACTCAATGTGTTTCCTACAGGCCACCAAGCTCTGTGACTGCCACTTTGCACTACAGGTGCTCTGCCAATGGCATCTGAGTTGGCAGCGCCAGCTAGGAGTATCGGGCCTGGGAGGGTGGCCCTCCATGAGCCTCTCGCCCAGTGCTAGGTGCATCTGTCCTCAACCCTCTCTGTAGATGCTGCTGGTTCTGCAGATGTGACCAAGTGCAGAATGGCAGATGAGCCAAGGTCATGGATTTTCACATGGGTCCCTGAAAAGGGAGCGACCGTAGCGATCTCTGATAAACACCAATAGTGTTACTTTGCACTTGTGAGGCAGGCAGCATGGTGAATGGGGCAGGGCCTGAGGTTTGGTGTCAGCTAACTACACAGATGCCGCAACTTACTCGTCATGCTGTGGGCAGAATTTACCTGACACTCTTGGGTACCCATCTCGTATCTTTCATTAGGAACAATACAGAATTCCTGCTTCAAGGGCTGCTGTGAAGATTAACAATCACCTTGAATAACAGATAGTTCCCGTCTCTCTGAACTTTTTCCTAGTAATTATTAAGACCCAGAAGCCATGGTAATCATTCCTGGAGATCTGACTAATGAGCTGCAGGGAGTAGGTCCCTTTTAGGCTATATTTTGCGTCAATGAAGGTGGATTCTTAGTCCTCTGTCCTGTCATTTTGAGAACATCCTATAGAGTCACCCAGCTTGAGGTCCCCTGAGGAAGAAATGCTCATTAAAAAGGCGTACTCTGGCTTGGAGGCTGAAGCAGAATTCTCTTGAGTTCAATTCATGTGATTGACTATACTTGGGTCCTACTTTTCCTACTCGGTTGAATGGAGGCAGTGATTCTGCCCTCACTCTCACAGATGTTTTGTTTTTGAGTATGCATTACAAAAGAAGAATATATGAATGTCAAATAAGAAATCATGCTCGACAGCAACCCAAACTTAGATCCTCAGTGACACAGGGTTAATATTTTCACTCACTGAATTCCTAAAACTTGGCTTTAAGGTATTCGCTATTTTCCAGTCTCTTTTTTCAGGTGGTTTCATTCCACTTTCCAACAAAGGCTAATTAGCTACATGCGTGTTAGACAGATGTAATATACAGATGTTTAAATAAAAGCAGAAAAGCAATGAGGGACTGGAGTCAGGTTGTTTCACAGTACGTGTAACAGATGCTCCTGTTAGAAAGGTCAGTGTCCCCTCACAGGGTCAGTGCCAGCTGGATGGAAACCCTTGTTTGGACTCCAGTATATTCCAGGTCTGGGTTTTTTAGAAAGGCAATATACCACTCCTCTGGAGAAAAGGGCCTTGGGAATCCCTAGAAAGGCACCAAGTTCTAAGTTGGGAAATTCTGCCCAGGCTGAAACCCAAGGTACAAATGCAGAATTCACCTCTCTGGGAAAGTCCGCCTCCACTTTCTGACAAAACAAACTACTGGCGTTTCATTCCTACACCACTCAGACAACTGGAAAGTGGGAACTCAAAAGAGTATTGGAATTTCTGGAAGCCAGGGTCCTCTGTGGCCAGTGCCCAAGGTGGCACCCACCTTTGAAGGCAGGTGCAATAGATCAAGTGACAGAAGATGAGGAGAGGGAAGGGAAGACAGATTTTGAAAGTGGTGGCTGAGAACTAATGCATGTAAGAATTTGAGGAAGAAGAAAGACTTCAAAACCAAAAGCTTAAGTGAGTGGATAATGATGTCACAGATTTGAAGGGACCACAGAAGATTTGGGGAGGTGGGTGGGAAGAGAATGAATTTGGCTTTAGACCTCCAGAGTTCGAAGTTCACAAGTGGCCAAGATAGTAACTAGAAATAGGAGTACGAGGCTCTCCAGAAAGATCTGCTTTTGTGATGAGCTGGAGGAGCTCTGCCTGGGGTCATATTATTTGAAGTGTGCTACTCAATGTGTATTTGGAGAGCTCTTTCTAAGGACCATTCTGCGAGATGTCTGCAGTGGCCAACTAGAAGACAAGACGCCATGGCAGAAGCATCGCTGGGCCTCATTCCCCCAATCTTGGTTCTCTCTGTGTCAACACCGGTTCTGCCCCTGAAGTTTCCTGTCTGGTTTCACAGGCAGAAGTGGAGTGATCTGGGACTGTGTGCAAATTCTCAGGGACAAACATGTCAACTTGCAACCCCATGGTGCCCCAAGCTTTCCTCTAAGGCTTGGTTCCCCCAATCCACAAATAACTTGGCTCATCAGAGACACCTGAAAAAAAGACCTGACAGGCAAGCAGCCCAGTATTTTCTTTACCTGGTTAATGATGTTGAAAGCCCCAGGAAGGAAGAAACAGTCTAATGTACATATGGCAAGTGTGCTCAGCCACCTTCCATTAAGGTTACTCTTGGCTTCATAACATCACTTTTCCATTTATCTGAGAAAATGCAGACACCGTTCAAGAGAACATGACATTGAAATCATGCCCAGCAATAATAAAAATGGCTAAGATTGGCTCGGATAGGTTCACAGCTGTTAAATTAAAAAGTCATTAACCCTAGCCAGGTGGCTCAGTTGATTGGGGCATCATCCTGTACAACAAAAGGTTGTGTGTTGGACACTAGGCCAGGGCACATACCTAGGTAGCAGGTTGGACTTCTGGTCAGGCACCTACAGGAGGCAGTTGATTCATGTTTCTCTCTTATATCAATGTTTTTCTCTATATCTCTTTCTTTCTCTTTCTGTGTGTCCCCCCCACCCCACCCCGAGGCTCCTCTCTAAAATCAATAAACGTATCCTCCAGTGAGGTTTTAAAAAAGATTTTGTCATTAAATGCAAGTTTAAGTTTATCCCACCAGTTATGTAAAGATACACATTCCTGGCTTGTCAAATAGAGCCCTTTACTCTGATTTTAGGCCCTTCTCATGAGGCTTCCCGTGTTATCAGGTTGGCTACATCCAAAATGGCATTCCTGGCCATGCCCTTTAGGAACTGAATTGGAAATCAATGTCCTCCTCTCGAACTTCTGTTTGCATATTTTAAAAGAGGTGGGTCCATGTATTACACGGAAGGGCCAGTGTACACCAGAAGACCGAGGCACATGCACCAAATGTTTCTGCAACTGTATCGCAATGAAGGCTCTAGACAGAAACCTTATGAAGCCAGAGGGTTCTGGCACCACCAGAGGGGGCTCAGATTCTAGTTTTGCTATAATCTATACTTTTCTCCAGAACCCAGAACACGACATCCTCTGGCTTCACACCACCTTCTGCAAACCAATGTGATAAGTCTGGTCAACTTCCTTAGATTATTGCAAATATTAACTACAATGAGCAAATCCAGTTCTCTTTGGTCAAAAATGAAATTTACAATAGATTAACAAACAGAACATGCCCGTTGTTTCTGATATCATATCATATCATATCCTCCATTACCAGAGAATACACTGATCTGTGGTTTACTGTTAGGGGTCAACTACTCCTTTTTGGGATAAATTGTTAAGTTTCCAAAGGCCAGGTGGCACTTCTGATAGAAAAAAAAAAAAAGACTATATAAGCTTCTGTAATGTAGCTTCCAAAGGCCACCAAAACAAAACCCACGAGTTTGTGTTATCATAAGAGATTCCATTTAGTTTGAGATAATTATGTCCCCCACAAAAAAAAAAAAGTAAAACAAACAAAAAAAATTGGCTCGTTTCTTTATTCCACACAAGCATCCTATGCAAGAGCACAAACCTGTGTCTGTGTGCATACGTACACTGACATGCCTTACACACTCGCACTCTGTTTATATCTACTGGAAATGTAGCTATGACCTCTATTCCTGGTAATAAACCAAGGCAAACTTGATTTTCCTTTCTTTTGATCACTACACCCTCCCAGACTTTTCTAACAAAAACAAAAAGGAAGCAAAAGAGTGGATACCAGGCATACATACCTGACACAGAAGTATAAAACCACTGGTCCTGACTTTTTGGGAAAGTCATGTTCCAATACTCTTCGATCTAGCTGAAGCCAGTTTAAGTGTCCCCTGAGGAAAATAGAGACAAATTGATTAGGGCTTTAGATTATGTAGATGTTTCTTGTGACAAAGGTATGTGTGCGGCAGAATGGACTAGATCTAAGTTAAATGTGGACCTTTGCTTCACTATTATGTTTCCAGTATTTGCAGAATCCAGAGGAGAGCGGGTAGGAGATACCATGTGACAAGAGGGGGGGGCTGAGGCGTGGAGCCAGACCTTAAAGGCCTGCTCTCCATTCCATAGGCTGCGCTAAAATGAAAGTGTAACCTTGTTCTCTCATCCTGAATTCCCTTCCCACCAAACCACGGACTGCCTTTTTTCCTGAAGGACCCAAAACACACCTCAGAAACATGATATCAACCTTCACAACATTTTGCTGGAAGCAGATGGGTTAAAAAGCCAATAACAGTCAGTTTCTTAAGAAATTAAACTTACATCTACTATATGAAGCCATTCATCTCCTGCATGTTTACCCAAGAGAAATGAAAGCATACTGGCTAGGCCATGAAAAAGACTTTCACGCACAGATGTTCAGAGATACATTACTTTTCATAATTTAAAACTTAAAAACAACCCAAATGTTTATCAACAAGGGAAATGTACCAATGATAAGTATACAATGAAATACTACGCAGCAACAAGGACAATGCACTATTGACTAACACGCAGAGTGACATACATGAATCTCAAGATAATTATCCTGAGTAAAAGCAGCCAGGCAAAAAATGAGTACAAACTGTAGGATTCTACTCAGATGGGACTCTAGAAAGTGCAAATTAATCTACAGTGACAGAAAGCAGACTGGTGGTTGTCTGGGGTGCAGGGAGGTTGGAGGGAGAAATTACAGGGTAAGAAGGACATAAAGAAAATTTTGGGAGAGTGATGGATTATGTTAATTATATCTTTCGTAAACTAATTTATTTTTATTTTTAATTATTATTTTATTAGTAAATAGTTTTATATTTATTATTTTATTATTATTATATTTTTATTATTTCTAGACAGAGGGGCAGGGAGAGAGACATCAATGTATGGTTGCCTTTTACCTGCCTCCAGCTACAGATCTGGCTGGAGACCTGGCTTGCAACCTGATTATATGCCCTGGCTGGGAATTGAACCAGAGACCTTTGGGTTCACAGGCCAGCACCTTATATCCTGATGATGGGAATAGTACATTTGTGCTTACATGTGTCCAAACTTACCAACTTGTGCACTTTAATGTGTGTCGTTTATGTCAGTTGTACCTCATGAAAGCTATTTTTAATAGTGCATCACAGAGATACTTGATGACATAAACTAGAATGACTTGTGCATTTCTTTCTTCCTCCCTACCTTTATCTCTTCTTTACTTTTATAAATGTCACCTGGACACCTTCTCTGATAAAGGGTCTGGACACGCAGCAGGGAGCAAAGTAAACACCATCTCTTTTCCCTACCTGCTTGTAAGGAGACACTCAACTACTATTTCCACAGTGAACTACACAATAACTAACTGTACTAGGACCATGAGTAACTCATCCTTACATGGATCTGATCAAGTTTGGGGGTCTGTGAAGCACTGCCTGGTGTTTGAGTGAGATCTGAAGAATCACATGCGTTAACTCAGCCAAGAGGTGGGGGAACCACTTTCCAGGAAGAAGGACCAGCATGTGCCAAAGGCCTGAAGTGAGAAGAAACCTACAGTTTAGTGTCATGTCAGTAGAAAGGGATGAGGTTGGAGAGGGGCAGGGACCAACCACTGGGGCCTTGGAGGCTACAAAGAGGAGTTTGGTCTTTGAAGAGGGAGGCAGAGTCATGTTCCAAGTATGAGCAGAGAAATCGGCTCCCCCTGTTCCCCTCTCCTCACCCAGTCTCAGTCCATCATCTATGGAGGACTCACAGCCATAGTCCCCTTCACTTAGTATGCTCATGCTGAACACGTACAACTGACAGCACAGCATCTTGTCAGGTACGTGATGCTATGTGACAACAGTGTTTAGAACACACAGGCACAACTGGAAGGCACTTACTCTACGCAAGATGAGAAGTAAAAGTTGTCTGTATTGCCCTGTTATAATGTTTGCTCCTCCAAACATGTGTTTTCCTCAAAAAATATGAAAAGAAAACACATGAGGGGCTTTCATCTCCATTTTAAGAATATGTTTAAGTAGTAGTACCTTTTGCACACACGCCCATCTATGATCTACAATCTAAGGCTGAGATTTGGGTCTACTTCTTTTTTCTCCTCTTGAGAATTTCCATTTGGTAATAAAGTTTTTAAATAAACTTTATTTTCATTTTTGGTTACTCTTCTTTAAACATCATAAGGCGAAAAATGGCAGAAAAAAATGTTTTATGTAAAATGACTGACCAATGTCTTCCAGAAAGGTGGGATAAATTTCCAGCCAACTAGAGCATGAACCTGGAGAGAGAAGGCTGGGGTGCCAACTTCATGTCTGGTCATACCAAAGTGCTGACCACTGTACCTTACTTAGCTCATGTTCCCTCTGCCTAGAATGCTCTTCCTCTCCTTTACTGTCCCATTTTTCAAGACCTAGCGCTCCTGTGCCTCTTCCAGAAAGCCCTCCCTGATGTGCCTTCCCCACACCCCATGCAGCCTAGGACTGGACTCTGGCAGCACCCACCCCGGGCACACCTCTGCTGCTGCATTTCCCAAGGTCCACAGGACCTACTCTGCAAGGCCTCCTACTCCCCAAAAGACATTTTACATTTGAAAAACAGCCAGATCTACCTCATAAAATTAAAAAAGGCTCAGCTTTTTGGTGTTTGGGATAATGATGTACCCAACTGAGCGCCCCAGCCAGGGTTATGGCTTTAATTTTTTAGTTACGGAGGCTTTGTTCCACATCTTTTATAGCACCTCCTATATTGTATTTATTTACCTCCTAAACTAAAAATACAAGCCATATATGGGGTCAAAAGTCTAGTTATCTCTGGTGTTGAGGAGTGGATGCTAAATGAACATCTGCTAAGAAACTGAAAAGTTCATTTTTGATCAACTAGAAGGTGTTAAGACAAATGTGAGACCTAATGACAGGTAGTAAGAGGCTCCAGCCACTCTTTTCCTGCCTCTGAAACTGTCCCAAATCTCCCAGGATCTTCTCCGTCTGCTCAGCCTCCAGCACACAGGCCATATGCACGCTCTGCGTGATAACTTTGATCATGCCGCTGCCCCTAATTGGAACCGTCTCCCATCCTCTTTCTGTGAGCGCTAGCCATTGTTTGAGGCTGAGCTCAGTGCAGTCTTTTAGTGAAGTCTCCCTTGATTGTCTAAGTCTGGGCTTCCTTTCAAACTGCTCCAGAGCTTCTGGTTTGTGTCGTCTGCAAGGCATTTATCGTGCACACACACACACACACACACACACACATATATAGGAGCTGTTTCTCCGACAAAGTTATAAGTTTTCAACATTAAAAAAAAAATATTATCCCAGAACCAAGCACAAGACCTGGCAAATACTGGGTGCTCAAAAACCCTTGCTCATCGATAGGATGACAACATCCAAAAACAAGTGATCTGTGCCCAGATCTTAACTTATAAAGTGACCCCATGGAGAGGTCAATGCCATGGAAAGTAAAACTGAATATTATTCACAGTTCCTCCAGAAATAAGAGGCACACCATGCTTGGCACCAGTGCTGGTCAGGAGGCAGAAAAAGAATAAAGAGGCAGAGGCCTTTACTAGGGTTTCCATGGGAAAAACAGGACAGGTCAGGGGAACCCACTTAGGAGCATAAGGGCTTTCCCCAGCTGTCCGGCCCTGAGTTGATTTAAGACAGCTTGGTGTTTGAGATAAAGGGAGTGTCTCTGGACAGCAGGAGAGACAAACAAGTTTAGCTGTTAGTTTGCCTCTTCAATTAATGTATGTTCAATAAATCCAGAATCTAAGAAAGCAATCCAACTGATGACCACGTAAATTTAAGTTTATTCTTTTGCTTTACAAGAATTCTCAGTAAACAGTCTGATGGAAATGACCTGTGCATAATCCTTGAGACATCACTCCTCACCCCACCCCAAAGGCACACTACTAACCATGCAGACTGCTGGGACTTCAGATTGGTCTTGAGGGACATAGTCCATTTGTTGAAGAACCTCCAAGTGGGGATATTTCACATGAAGACACTGAGATAGGTGTCACTTGGCTCCATGCTGTTGGGTTTGCTCGTGGCCCATTCTTCTTCAGCCATGTGAACAGAGGGCAAAGGAGGTGTGGATTCCCTCTCTAGATAACTTTACCCCCCTACATTAAACTTTTTGAAAGGACGGTATTTTAGCAATGAATTTAACTGGAAATTCCTTTGTCCCTATCCATATGTTAGTTTAGCATTTGTCAAGCAATGAACTGACTAGAAAGTTAAGACAATGGTCAGAAAGCAGAGAGAACAAGGAGACCCAGAATCACCCTTATAGTCTTTAAGGAAAAATCAGTTTCCTTTCTCCACTCCCCTGTTTGAACTCCTCAACTCCAGTTTGGTGAGGGGTTGGCATGATGTGAATACTTCACATCAGGGTTCTGACGTCCAGAGAGGTGAGCTCCCCAACAGTGGGGGTCAGGGGTGCTGGGACCCTCAGACAAAAAAATCTTCCCGCTAAAGGGACACATGACTCATCCAAGGTCCCCTAATGATAACTTCTCAATATCTGGACAAAAGCAAACTGGAAACTCTGGCTCTGAAACCATCCCCTCTGGCTGCGATAGGACTTGTTAAAATATTTTCTGCTCATTGTATGGGGTTCAGAGTCATATTTCCTACACACAGCAGTATCAAGAATTCCTACTTTCCAGGACTTTTTCTTTCCTATATGACACTGCACAGTGCTATCATCGAGTCCCTTTCTCAAAATTTTTTTTTTTTAATTTAAGTCAGAATGGACCAGGGAACAAGGAGGTAAAAGAAGCATAGAAGCATTTTCTCAATACTGTGTAACTAAGTAAGAGATGCCTGATAGCTTGATTTTCATTATTCTCATTGATTTTTCATTCAAGAATGCACATCAGTGCATTTGCTAATAACAAAGCACAAAAATAAGAAGTGCCCCAGCGTTCACTCAGTATTTTTTTATTGCTTGGCCGATAACTATCTTTAAAGCTGAGCAAGATAACACTCATTTGGTTTATGGTAGCAATAGGTCAAACTGTTGGGTCAGTAATAAATACGCAATTGCTTCCGGGCAACAGAAATTGGATGCATTTATTTAATGGATTGCTTTTAGCTTCTACATATAATACAAATAGATTTCTGGTTCAAGTGTTGGCATCTTCAATAGAGATAGCCTTAAGGAGAGCTGTGTTTATAAAGAGCTACTGGAGGGTGGAGGTGTATGATAAGACTATCTGAACTGATCATTCCTGCACCCTAGAGGAGAATGATACTCCATGACTTTTAGAGGTTTTCGTTGTAGATGGCTGGCTTCATACGGAATAAGTCTCCATGGAAAACCGAAGCAAGAGTATGAAATTCTTACACATGTCCCTAGATGGAGGGGGTGGGTGAGGAGCTCTTCAAATGAAACAATGTTTAGCTTTTAGCGTCCTAACTCAGAAATACAGTGCCCATCAGGGATAGCTCAGGGGTACTGATTTAGCTAGAAACCCTCCAATAGTGGTCTTCCAATGTTGGAGTGTACGTGTGGGCATGTGCGTGTGCATATGTGAGAGACGAGAGGAGGGTCAGGGACGGAGAGGGAGATTATACCTGCGCCAGAGACAACCAGAGAGAAAGATTAATGATCAGGAGTGTATTAGGGAGAAGGAGAGGGAGGGAGAGAAGAAAGGGGAGAGGGAGAGAGGTGTGAGAAACACTGATCAGCTGCCATATGCACACTGACCAGGGATCGAACTTGCCACCTATTAACAGTCTGCACCCAGCCTGGGAATCAAAACCTCAGCTTTTTGGTGTACGGGATAATAATGTACCCAACTGAGGGGCCCAGCCAGGGTTATGGCTTTAATTTTTTAGTTATGGAGGCTTTGTTCCACATCTCTTACAGCACCTCCTATACTGTATTTATTTACCTCCTAAACTAAAAATACAAGCCATACAAGGGGTCAAAAGTCTAGTTATTTCTGGTGTTGAAAAGTGGATGCTAAATAAACATCTGCTAAGGAACTAACATATCGGCTTTAAATATGCCCATAAATCAACAGTATTGTCAGTTGGGGATGGCCACCCATATATAGACACCTCTCCCAACCTAAGCAAAAGAAGGGACGGAGGGAGTCTCCATATTCAGTGAGAATTCACTACTCCCCCTCCTCCAGCATCTGAGCTCCACCATGTCACTGTCCTTGGGACAAGCCAGGATTCCTAAGGTAGCCTCAGATCACCCCATTCTTTTTGTACTTAGCTACACACAGAAAGAGTTCTGCTAAAGCCCCTTTGTGGTCACTAAATGCAAGGTATGGCTATTTGCCATAGGTCTGCTGGCCTCCAGGGTGGCAATGAACGCTGAGTGCCATGTGCCCAGAAGCAGCTGCTACAGCCCAGGCCCAGAGTTTGTACCCACTGATTTCTCCTCAGTCTCATGGTTCAGGGCATTTAATGGATGAAAACCCCAAACCTATTTCTAAATACTCAATTGCATTCCCAGAGCGACATCATGCTATTGTTTCTTCTACGATTAGAAAACTGGTTTTCTACTTTATTTTTAATTGCAGATGAGCTGGAGACTGGGAGTGCTTGTCAACTAGGCCCTGTTCAGATGGCTCAGACAGTGCCAGTCATGGTTCTCATGAACGGGCTCAACGACTCAAGGACCCTGCAGGGCAAGGATGTGCCCCTTTGTCCCAGCATCAGGTCTAGAGACCCACTTAATTAAGAACACACTGGGCCTTAATTATATGGATAAATCAGACTCTCAATTAAAATCCTTAATTGGTTCTTAAACCAGGATTCTGGGTTCAGAATGTCTGTAAACCTTCTAAAATTTAAGCATGGATTATTTTATGTGTAAACTTTGGTGGAAGCAAGGGAACATACCTTTTTAAAATTTTAGAAGGGGTCTGTGATTAAATAAGAGGCTAAGAACTTCCTTAATTAGTAGGTGAAATTTCTTAATTGGTATGTGAAAATACATTCTAACTGTACCAGGCTTTTAAAATGTGCAGTGGTTGCTGACCAAGTTTCTTATGTTTTTCTCTCAACTTTCCAAATACTTCTTAAAGGCTTTCATTACACAGATACTCATTTACAGCATCTGACCCGCAATTCTCAAAATTTATGACAGGAGAGTCAAATTAAAATTTAAATACAGTATTATAATCATCACTTCATCTTGGGATGTGCTTGACTATTTGTGCTAAATAGTCCAAAAGCTGTTTAGTTATAGCTTGTGATGATGGAATCCTCTGTCAACAATTTTCATCTAGTTTTAAAAATTAAAAATGGGTATTTGCAAATGGCCAAACTCACCAAGCTGTACATATTATGTGCAGTTCTTTGTATAGTAGTTATACCTCAATAAAACTGTTTTTTCCTAGACATGGATAAACCCAAAGAGATGAAAACAAAAATTATGATCGGGAATATGTCAGATAATTAAATAAAGAACTTCACTGATTTAAACTCTACAATCAGAACCATGATCACTAGGGGGAAAAACCCACCCAACAGCATGGGTGTTAAAATAGCAATGGCAATATTTTTCAAATAAAATGTAAATGTAGCATTCCTTGAGTGATGAGTGGCAAGTGGCAGGTGCTTGCTAAGTGAACATCTCAGCCCCACTACTGAACTGACGGGTGAACACTGAAGCTGAACTGCTCCGAGTCAGCTCTCACGCTGTTAGGTTTCCAGAGTCCGCCTGGAATGGCGACTCTATAATTTGCAGGTCCCAGCACATGTCATGACTGGCCCCAAATATTTGAGTGAAATCAGCCAAGGTTAAAAACTACAACTCTGGCAAAACATATATGATTAGTTTAGGATCAAATTAATATGAGGCTCTTCCTTTGCTTAGGAATGTTTTGAAGGTGGCCAGAATGTCACTGTTTGCATGTATCACCGTAATTCAGATCATATACAGAAAACCATTTTTATCTCTTTTTATTATGGCAGATTTATTCAAAATAAAGGGGGCTGAATGCTATTGAATCCTAGAACAGAAAAAGGCATTCATGGGAAAACTGCTGACATTAGAATAAAGTCTATAATTTTTAGTATGTATAACATAGTAATGTTAATTAACATAGTTTTAAAAATATCAACATTTGTGGAAGCTGCCTGAAAGGTATATGGGAACTCACTGTACTACCTTTGTAATTCTTCTATAAGTCTAGTTATTTCAAAATATGAAGCTTAAAAATTAAATTAAAAAAAGAGAAAGAAATAGTCATTTCTATTTCTCTTGTAGTAATAATGCTACAATATCATGGGTTAGCTAGCACCATTAAATATCTGTGGGCATAAAGCCTTGCACTATGGACTCAGACACTTTGACTCAAAAACATAACAACTTATGGGGCAACAGAAGCTTAGAGATATTTCCAATTTTCTGCCTGCATTCTGCTTTATAGATCTTTTTTCTTCAGGCCCATCCAGATCCTATAAAATGCTATCAACAGTATACTGAAAGACTCATTGGCAGTCCTATATTCTATTATGAGTCATCACACTGGTAGCAATATCAGATACTTCTACAGAATTTTACCATTTATAACATTTTCCAAGGGTTAGTCTTCTTTGATTTGCATGAGGAAATAGACGCTACATAGGGTATGCCATGGGCTGGAATAAAGGCTGAAACTTGAATTGTATTTGATTATAAAATACAGTATAGCACCTGCAGAAATCACACACACATACTGCATGTCATAGTACAATGTACAACTTAAAGATATGGTTATTAAAAGATCTAACATTAGTGTCTAGGGCCACATGTTACAAAGCTAGGGCTTATTGACCTCGTATGATCATCAGCCTAGCCTAAGTCACACCCACCGGCACAGCTTTCTTTACTCCCTTTTTCACCAGGAAAAGAAGCAAAGGTCAGGTTATCAAAGAGGCCACCAGCCCACATCCCTTGGCCCCAGATGTTATCGAGCCATGACTTTGCCCTGAGTCACGCCTGTCCCCTTTGTCTCCTGTCCTTAATTTCCTGGGGGCCCCGACGCTTGCCATTTCCCCCATGAGTCAGGTCCACCTGCTAGTTCTTTCTCAGGAACTGACTGCCAGCGGCTGCTCTTTTCCACTGATCTGCTGGCCTTTGGCCACACCTGCAGTTGCTGGAGAAAGGGGAAGGTGGTGACCACACTTTCTCTAAACTGTGCCAGGAAACAGCTCACATCCTCTTCTTTTATTTTTCAAATAAAATGTAAAAGTAGCATTCCTTGAGTGATGAGTGGCAGGTGCTTGCTAAGTGAACATCTCAGCCCCACTACTGAACCGACGGGTGAACGCTGCAGCTGAACTGCTCCAAGTCAGCTCTCATGCTGTTAGGTTTCCAGAGTCCGCCTGGAATGACGAGTCTATAACTTTACAAGTCCCCGCACATGTCATGACTGGCCCCAAATATGTGAGTGAAATCAGCCAAAGTTAAAAACTACAACTCTAGCAAAACGTATATGATTCTCACTGCCCTGCATAGAGCCAGCCCTCTGCTCCGCCAATGCCACCGTCGGGTGTGGGATGCATCCCTCCATCCCGGCCTCACACACATAGATGCTTTCCTGGCCAACCAGGGAACCAGACCAGAACACACAGTGCCACTCCAAGGAATGAGGCCTGTACTGCACGCCCCCTTCCTTCCTGTGATGTGGCCCTGCTCTCCTCATCCCGGGAGAGGGGTGCCTTTCTACCTGGCAGTTGATTCCTGCCTAATGTTACCAGGGCAGTGACTTGGCACACGCAGCAGGCGTATCCCCTCCAGGACAACACTCTCATTCTTTGATTTTTATTTATTCAAAAGGAAGTCTAATTGGGACTCATGCAGAGGTCATGGGATCTTTGAGAGAGGAGGAATGGCGTTTGTGAAACATGAACAATGGGAATATGATTAACCGAAACTTCTGGTTTCCTTCTAATTAGTGACTAACATATTAATAGCAGTTTCAGGGGTTTATAGCGATTCTCAGGAGAAAGGGTTGAAACACCTGCACGTTCTTGGTGTATACTTGTCCTAAAGCACTAACTCTCCCCCTCCACAGCCCTTCATTCATGGCCATGCTTACCTGGCTCTACCCACAGACACAGCAAATCCTACAGGCCAGGGGCCACCTCTCCTGCCTTCCTTCTGGCTCAATTCCCGACAGGTTCAGGGCCAGGGGCTGACCTGCTTCCTCCTGGGAAGATGTGACTGTTCCCACTACCTGTTCCCTGATCACCCCACCATCTGAATTGTCACTAAATCAGAGGGTGATTTTATGTTCCAGTTTGCACAAAATAGTCCCAGTTTACAGTGCCTTTTGCTCCTAGCGTCTTGATTTGCAGTCCGATTGTATGCAGCTACAGACATGTCTGATCATCTCTTACTCATCAATGTGTCTGCCTCCTGTCCTTACTTTTGGGCCCATCCTGCCTTGATAGCATCTGGTTGATGGTGCATGGCCTCTACCCTGTACTGTCCTGTCCAGCCACTAACTCAACCCTGACCTCTTAGTATTTTAGAAAATCATCTCAGAACTTATGAAGATTTGTAGGTGTGTGTATGTATGTGTGTTCAGAGGAAAGAAAATTATTAAACATTTTCTTAAAACACATTCTTATCTAGCAATCCATGCAGGTTTTTACTGCATTCTTGCTAACAGTATATCAAGGAAGAAATTGAAATTTTTAAAGATATTTCTCTAGACACCACTTTATAGAGCCACACTGAAAGGCCATTGACAGCAAATGTACTTTTCATCAGATGAGTGATCAAAATTTTGTTTTATAAAAAAAATTTTGTTTATTGATTTGAGAGAAGAAAGACATTGATTTGTCACTCCACTTATTTATGTATTCATTGGTTGATTCTTGTGCCATGATTGGGGATTGAACCCTCAACTTTGGCATTAGAGGGATGACACTCTAACCAACCAAGCTACCCAGTCAGGGCTAAATTTCTGATTTTTATAGTCTCTCTATTTCACCTTAGACAGTGCAACTGCACAGATACTTTTCATTTTGAATTAATCATCAAATTTACTTCCTGTTGTTATTCCAACACTGGAGGGAAAAGTTTAATTTCCAGAAGTTTTCATTTAATTTTAATAGAAAACAAACCCATGCAAACTTAAAAAAAAAAAAAAAAGTTGGTTCTGAACACAAATGTGCTTGATTATAAGAAGTGGTTTACCTAATAATTTCATAATATGAGCATCACCCTAATTATATCCTTTGGCCGTTCCAGGCATGATCACAAGGCTTTTGAAATTCAAATGATGAACTTGGGCTGACCTCATACCACAGGACCCAAGTGGCCTGCAGCTGATTTCACTGTGGACAGTTGAAACAGTGTCATTTCAAATTTCCTTCAGTTTCTGAGGGCTCCTGGGGCACTTACGTCTCATCTGTGAAGGCTATTCCAAAGTATTCCTTTTCCTTCAGGTTGAAGTGAGATGCCACCAGATCAAGCAGCTCCTTGGCCAAAAGCTTGGGCTAGAGGGAGAACGGAATGGGAAAAGGGTAAGTGACGAGAGGTTACGTTTCCTAAAACATGCCATTTCCGATTTACATAATTTTTAAATGCCATGTATCAAAGTTCTAGCACATCAATGCAAATGAGTTTCATAAAACCCAAAGGAGTAGACAATGAAGATGCCACTGAGCAAAGAGCCAAGTGCAGGTGGAGACCTTCCACCTGTTTCCTTATAATTTGTTCTACCAACAAACGGAGCTATAGCTCATTGGCAGTGTCAAACCCAATGTCTCTCCTTCCACGCCAGGGGAGCATTTCACGCTGACCTGACAAGAAAATACCTTATTTTAAAAGTTTACATATGATAAACACTTATATAAAATAAATATAAATAGTATTTGTTATAAAACATATTTATGTATTTTAAAACATGTTTAATGATTTAATTATAATATTCATATTACAATGAACATAATCCATATTCTATCATTACATTTTGTTACATATATTAAAATGTGATATATAATATTTATCTAAAATATATACATTGTTGACTGGCAATTTTATAGCAAAGGCTAATGCAAGTATAAGAACGAGTTAACCTGTTATTACTCAACAATGTTTGGGCCTGAAAGCCCAGTTTTTTTGTGACTGGTCAACAATGTGTTAATATATTTTGGTAAGTTACAATATATCACACTTATACTAACACTATAATTAATCAAGTACATGTTATATAATAGTACATGTATGTATTTAACATATACTTATATAGTTATTTGCTATATACCAGACCCTATTCTAAGCACTTTACAAATTCTAGCATCTTTAACCCTCATCCCGGCCTGATGAAGTGGTCCAGTTATTAACTCCATTGTATGGGCAGGAAACTGGCACCCAAAATACTAACCATCTCTTTAAATGTTGGGACTGGGATTTGAATCTTGGCTCCAGGCACTCTGCCCTCGAACACACTACATATATACTCCCATAATTAAAAATTCAAACAATAAAAGTATCCTTCTGCACAAAATGTTAAAGTTATGGTCAAAGACCCTTGTGAATGGTATTTAAGAATACATAAATTGAAAATACTCCTCCCATCTGCCTTTCCAAAGGAGATCAGCCTTTACCTAGGGGTGTTTGTAATAAGTTCTTTCCTAAGCATCTCTGCCAATGTAAAGGAATGTACCAGAGCTTTAGGCCTGATATCACTATAAATGTCTATACTGTAAATATGTTCTTCATTCAGACCCGTCACTGTTAAGGTGACCACAGACTGCCAGGCTCTGAGGTGGGGGAGCCAGAGAAAGGCCATCTGATGGTGATGCAGGGCAAATGAGGAAGAGCTGAGGAAGAGTCGTTCATAAATGAGCTCCCAGGTGAGGTGTGTGCAAACGCATTGCCTTCGCACCATGACAACTAGTCTGCTCCAAGCACACTCATTGGATGTCTTCAAGCTCAGAACAAAAACAGATTCCAGAAGAGAAAGTATATGTTTGCTTGTGTATGTACATGTACAAGGTCTGTCCAGAAAGTACCTAGCCATGTACTAAGGAAAACAGAGACATTAAAGAAGATACAAGATATAACATAGGACAATGATGTCTCAGTCCCCTTCAAAGTAGGCACATTGGGACCTCACCTAGTTCTCCCAATTGCCATCAGCTACCCCGCTGTATTTTCTTGAATCTCATCTAAGGTCTGAAATCTCTTCCCCTTCAAAGATGATTTTAGTTTTTGGAAAACCAGAAGTCACAGGGTACCAAATCTGGGCTGTAGGGATCTAAGCACATCTCAGAAAATATGGAAGCTACAACTACCAAATTTTAAGTTCCTTTGAAAGCCATACCCTATACAACTATTGAATCATTATGTTGTACACCTAAATCAAATAGAATGTTATATGTCAATTAAATCTCAGTAACAATAAAGAAGCCATATTCTATCTTCCCCTGTGACCACTCCATCAGTGACAGCACTGCCACCAGCTGGATGGACTCATTATAAAATCAGACATTTGGGGTCATCTGTCATCACCAGCATAACCTAGCTTATCTATCCTGACTGTTCTGGCACAAAAACCCTTCCTTCTCTGTATGGTTGTTCAAGAGCATTTAAGGTATAAGCCCCATGATTTCCTGATCTTGCAAATAATACACTATCCTGCCTTGATATGATAGTGAGTAATGTACGACATTGTTCTGAACTTCTAATTTAGAAAAAGTTGCTGGGTAGGCAGAAAGCTTTATGCTCTTTTGTACTTTGAAGGGATGTTTACAGAATCCTGCTCATTATAATTTGACAATTGCTTGTGCTATAAACATCTGTGGAGTTTGCAGGGACTGGGCTGGGAGCAAGGCCAGAAACGCTGTAGCCAAGTTCCACGGGACAAACTGGGCAGGGCCTCAGTGTGGACCCAAGCAAAGCAACACTGTGCATCTTAGCTTAGAGGCAGCCTGCGCAGGGTCATCGGTGATTTCTGGGCCCTATGAGGTCACTACAGAATGGGGCAAAAAAGTACGTTTACAGTTATTAGTATGTGAAAGTTTACTTTTGTACTATTATTTATTATGTTATTTTCCTTAAGAACTGTAAACCAACTTTTACCCCACCCTGTCCACTTAAGACTGACTTTCTCTCAGCCTATAATTAATTTTTCTTTACTCAATAGCTCTGGAAAAAGAGCAGAATAACTCCTTGTCATCATTGGTCTGACTCTATCACCCAGACTGGAGCTCCCAAGGGCTCTGGACTTTCCCAGAGGGAAGCCATGCAAACAGCAGCACATTCAGGGCTCTGGAAAAGGCCTGCCTGTTTCCAAGGTGGGACATGATCAGAACATAAAGATTAAAAGAACACTTCCCACAGCTGCAAGACCCTGCAGTGCTCTAGGCACATGCCCTTGACAAGGATCCTTTAAGGTGATCTCTGTGACCTGCTCAGGCAGAGGCCTGGGAATGTGATGGCGAGGTGGCACCTTGGCACCTCCCCAATCCTCCACAGGTTTTTACCATCACTCAGCCATTATACACACCACCACTTTAAACTACTCATGGTCACGTCCCAGACAGAGGCTTTCGCACAAACTGTATCACTTCTCTGAGCTTCAGTGATCTCTATAAATTGGTGAACTAGGTTGATGAAATGGATACCTACCCAAAAAGATTACTCTTAATGTTATTATTAAATAAATGTAGCTTCTTCCACCCTGACTGGTGTGCCTCAGTGGGCTGGGTGGGCATGATCCCACAAAAGGAAAGGTCACTGGTTGGATCCCTGGTCAGGGTACATGTCTTGAGTGGTGGGCCAAGCCCTCAGTCGTGCGCATGTGAGAAACAACTGAAAAATGTTTCTTTCTCATATCCGTGTTTCTCCCTCCCTTCCTTTGCTCTAAAAATAAAATGTTTTTAAATAAGTAAATAAATGCAGCACCTTTCTTCCCTAAAAACTGCCCAGCCTTCTCAAAGATCTGTCCACCCATTTGAAAAACCTTGACAACCATTCTGGATCCTGCCTTATCTCTTAATTCTAGTCAGTTAACCTATGCCACATTTCTTTTACTATCTCAGGCAAGTCATTTAACCAATTTGTGCCTCAGTTTCCCCAGCTGAAAGAGGGGATGGTGACTATACTCATAGCATAGGGCTGTTAAGGGTTAAATGAGTTAATACTGATCTGCATAAGGTGCTCAGGACAGTGCCTGGCACTAAGGGAGTCTTCTATGAGTTCACTGTTACTTCAGACCCTCATCACCTCAGTTATGAATTGTGATAATAAACTTCCAAATGGTATCAAATGCCAGCCTGATATTTAAGGCTACTTTCTGAATACAGGCACAGTGTACCTAGTCAACCTCACTTCTGCCCAATCACCTACAAAATCACTTGTTTCTGTTCAACCTTTTTGGATTGGACTTAAAAAAGCACCAATCTCATTTTTCTTTCTGTACCCTTGCTCACTCCACCCTCTTTCCCCGCTTACCATTTCAATTTTATCCTGCTCAAGACCACTTCTTCCAGGAAGCCTTCCTTGACATCCAAATGGTATCTTTCTCCTCTGAATTCCTCTAGCATTTACCACGTGTGTGTACCTCATTCGCCCTTTGCACACATGTTCATGTGTTAAGGTTAATTTATTTTAATTTAAAAATATTTTTAATTGTGGCAAAATACACATAGCATAAAATTTAAAATCTTAACATTTTTAACCGTATAGTTCAGTACTGTTAAGTATATTTGCATTGTTGCAACTCATCTCTATATATTTTTTAAGATTTTATTATTTTTTAGAGAGAGGGGAAGGGAAGGAGAGAGACTTCAATGCATGGTTGCCTTTCACCTGCCTCCTGCTAAGGACCTGGCTGGTGACCTGGCTTGCAACTTGCCTGTAAGTTTGTATTTTGCAAAACAGAAGCTCTGTCCCCATTAAACAACTTTCCACTGCCACCTCCTACCAGCTACTGGCAACAGTGATTCTACTTTCTGTCTCTCTGAATTTGATTACTTCAGATATGTCAAATAAGTGGAATCATAAAGTATTCGACCTTTTGTAAATGGCTTACTTCATTTAGCTTCATGTCCTCAAGGTTCATGCATGTCCTTCCTTTTATAGAGTGACTAATATCCCATCGTACGGCTATAGTACATTTTGTTTATCCAGTCATCTGTCACTGGACACTAAGGTTGCGGCCCTGATTGGGCTACTGTAAATAATGCTGCTATAAACACAGTGAGTGAATTTTGTGTGGCATGACTTGTTACACCCTGCTGGCCTAATGCTGGACTCTAAAATGGTATACCAGCATCCTAATCCCTGAAACCTGTGAATATGACCTAATTTACAAAAGATGGGTTTTAAATTGAGAGGAGGAGCTTATCCTGGATGATCCAGATGGGCCCTGAAGACAATCACAGGCAGAGAGCCGAAGCTGGTGGGCTGTAAATGCAATCACACGGAGAGGCTGTTGCGACCAGGAGACGCGCAGGCGGCAGCCGTGTGAAGGAAGAGGCAGGGTTAGGAGTGACAAGCCACACAGCAAGCAAGGCCAGCAGCCCCCTGAAGCCTCCAGAGGAAGCAGGGCTCTGCTGGCAGCTGATTTCAACTTCTGCCTTCCAGAACTGTGAAAGAATTCTTTTCTGCTATTGTAAGCCACCTAGCTGGTGGCAATTTGGTACAGCAGCCCCAGGAAAGGAACACACACCTTCAGACTGAAACCCCAAAGACCTCTTTCTAACCCCCTGCAGTGCTTGGCATACCCTTTATAATCATAGGGAATTCAGCAGTTGTTGGTTGCTTGAGATGTGTGTAAATGGGGATCTTGGTGGAAAGCCTTTATTAGTGTCTGCAGTCCGTCTCCATAGCACCAGTGACACAGACCAGTGATGCAGGTGGACCAGCTTTTGGGTCAGTCAATGGCATAGTGGGCTTCACCTCAGTGACTTCTCCCCTCAGCCCCTCCCTGTCACCCACCCTTCCCTTGGGCATCTCCCAGATTATAAATCAATGGGATTGCCACTTCTGAGGTAACTGCATTAAAAAATTTAAAACCTCAAATGGCTCCCATCTGTGCTTCCCAAGAAACACGGGTCTGTAGACCGACCCTGTCTGTCACCTCTCCCTTCTCCCCAAGGCTGTTTTGGATAATTCTCTTCGCACGGAGTGACCTCCGGGCTGGAGGGTAACAGCTGTAGGGCTGGGCCACGGCCACCTGCCCTGATGGCCTGCTGGGCCCCAGGACTCATGAAAGGTGATTTCCTGTCCTGTAGCTATGGGCCAGCAGGCAAGGTCGGAGGGCTGAGGATGGGCAGAAGCACCATCCGCCTGCCCTTCCTCCCCAACTTTTCTGAAAAGCTGCAGGGAGAGAGGGGAGTGAGGAAGGGAGACTGAATAAATGATGCTGGAGCAGGGATGCCTGTTTGAAAACCTGCCTGTTATTGTGTTTCCTGGAGCAGCTGGGAGCCCTCCCCCTGCCCTCCCGCTGCCCCTGGAGGCGCGGCAATAAGCAGGCAATGCTCGTTGGCTGCTCAGTATCCCTGGGGAGGGGGCGCTGGTGATGGGAAGAAAGCATGAGGTCATCCTGCACACAGACAAGGGTCTGGCTGCTCCCCTCCAGGGCACCCTCCTGCTGCTTAGGACCATTAGCGGATTAGCTCAGAGTCTGCCCTCTGCGCAGCTCCTGGGCTCAGGCCACTATGTCCTTTATGCGGGCTGACACGAAGGACAAGGGGCCTGTGCTATTCTGGGGAGGACAGTCCTAAATCTAAGTGGAGCCTGCCAGAGGGGGCATCTCCCTATCTGGAAGGTCTCCTTCCAGCCTGAACCGCAGCTCACCAGTGGGCACGAGACGAATGTTTATCCGCGTCCAGCTCAGGAGCGACCAGCAGTGGAATATCCCAGCAGGGCTGGGTGAAGACATGGTCCATCCTGAGTTTCTGTTTAGGGGTTGCAGCCTGTTTTCCAGTGCTGCCCTGCCTGCTTTACAGCAGTGGTCTTCACCCTTTTGCCCCCAGGGACCAGTGTCCTGGAAGCAGGGGACGGGGCAGGGTGGAGATAGGAGACAGAAATCAGGTGACCTTTACTTGCGGCCTGGTTCCTAACAGGCCTCCGACTGGCACCGCAGCACCAGGGGTTGGGGACCCCGCTTTACAGGAACCGATGGAATCAATCCTCGTCCAAGAAGTGGATGCCAGGATTAGCCCCATTTGACAGAAAGACAGAAGCACTGAGGAAAGGAACTTGCACAAGGCACGCAGCTGCCAACTGGCTGGCCCTCACCCTACACACAGTAAGGTGGGTATGGGTCACCTACGACCATGCTGGATCACCAGGAACACCAGACAGACTGGCTACCCAACCCACTTCACTTCCCAGGAGAGAACTTAAGTAAGCCTCAGGCGTCGACGCCGTCCCGGGACAAGGAAAGTCAGTGTAGCTGCTGGCACAGGTAGGACCTGGCCCCAGGTGCCTGACCCGCCTTTCTGCTATTCCAGTAACGCAAGGACTGAGCAGGTCATACCAGGGAAGGCTGCAAAGCTCTGAAGCAGGAAGGTACCTAACAACGTGCATTAATGACAAGGGGGTCCTCACAGGCAAAAAGTAGTCACTGGCACACACTAGGTGAAGGTCCAAGTTTCCTAGACTCTGGCTGCCGCAGCCCCTCTCCCCCCGGCACAGTCCTCTTGTGCAGGCTGCCTCCTGGGTTCTGGGCTGCAAGCTTCGCTCGCACCATCTCATTTACTGTTTAGGGAGCTGCCTCCAAAGGTCTGGTTTCACACACTGGGGTACAGATCGAGCAAGGAACAAAAGGCCCAATCAGGAGCAGGAGGAGCTGCGTTTTCAGACAGTAAGTTCGGGTGGGCAGGCATCATGGGACAGCAACACTGTAGCCTCGCACCCTCACCCTGACACACTGGAGGCCCCTAAGAAAGGGGTGTGTTGTTACAGCGGGATAGGCTAAAGGGTCCTGTGTGACTGTCACACGGGCCCAGCAGGGAAGCAGACCACAGCAGAGGGTGGGGCCTGCACACAGTGGGTTTGAGGCACAGAACTGCTGGGCAGAGACAGTGGTGCAGGTGCCACAGGGGCTGGACCGTGCCAGATGCAGTAAACTGATCTGAGGGCGGCCAGGTTTCAATCCTATCCTGCGCCTCCAGGGCCCAGAGCAGAGGTTGAGATGCACACTTATGCAACGTTACTCGTAAACCCAGGAAAGGAGATGCAGTGGCCGCACTCCTAACCCTATCTCAGTGCACCTCTCCCTCCTACCCCAAAGCCTCCCTGCCACCGCCCAGTCACAAAGGGCTCCTTTCAATCACTTCCTTCCCCCTCCTTCCCGTTCACTATCCTTCCATTTAATTCTGCCATTTAACCCAGGATGGGGGACTCCCAGGAATCAACCTTCTGGGTTTGCCAGTCATCTCCCCACACCCCCACACCACTTTTATACTATTCTTCTATATGCTAGTTAATTCCCTAATAAATGAGAAGGCTCTCATTTTCTTATTTCCACACTGTTTCTTCCTCATTTTGCTAAGATATACCCTGTCTCAGGTTCAGAAGAGTTGGGGTTGCTTTCAGTTGGGAAGCCAGTCTCCTCCATGCATTTGAATGATGCCCAACGGGTAGGCTCTGACAGGCGTACATAATTATTGCTCCTCCAGAAATGCAAAGTACTTCTGCCAGCCGGCTGGGGAGTCCCGCCTGATTCAGGACTTGCCCCCCTCGGGAGCCTGGGCTGCCGGCAGGTGTTCATTAGGGAGGGCCTGCTGATTAGCATAGAAAACCCCCAGACCCCAGCCTGCTCAGGGCAATGTCATAAGGACAGCTCACCCAGGGTGGTTCTTCTAGGCAGCATCTCTGCATTAGTGAAACGGTAACTGCTTCAGTGAGGCGAAAATACAAAAAGACACACGGTATTCAATATGTCTCTCCCAGGGAGGGCTGTCAGGTCTGCAGCCCCAATTCGGAGATATTTCTAGCAAATATGGGGATGCAAAGGTTCTTGGGATTCGATCTTCATCTTTCACAGTCATGTCTACCACCTCCTTTTAATTTTTTTTTCCCCTTTAAAAAGAAGCCTGCTCTGCATACTCTGTTATGGCTCTACGTTGTCCTACTGTGAGTAATTACTGTTTTGGATATAAACTGTCCATGTATTTACTAGGTGAAGTGAGTTCTCCAGGACCAAATGGGCAGATTAGTTACCTTTCCAATGGGCCAAATAGCACAGGACCACTTCAGACTTGAGATCTCCTAGACATTGCACACTGAATTACACCCTTCCACTGATGCTCGAAGGGAAGAGAAGGAAAAGGTGCCCAGGAAATGGGAGCTCAGAAACAGGGTCTCTGCGTGGTACATTGGGAGGCCATGAAGGTTTCTCATGTTCGAATAGACAGTTTTGTAATCAGGAGGAGGGTTTTATTAGTAAAGGCATGTTTGGCAACAGGCCAGAAGGCAGAGTAAAGAGGGGCTGCTTTCAGGGAAGGTAAGTTGGTTGTGGCTACCTTTCCAATGTACCTAAGAGGTATGGCTCACATGACACCGGCCGTCCTTAGCCTACTGTGTAGCTTGGCTGGTGTTCAAACAACGTGGCTTGCCTTCTAGTATGACAGTAGGGAGTGGGGAGTTGCAATGGGGTAAAACAAAAAATATATACACACCCAATATGTGTGTGCATGTGTGTGTACATATATTCATATATTGCTATGATTGATCTTAAAACCTAATGCCCTTTTCATACAACCTAGGCTGTGGATTCCACATGGTAAGACCACAGGGCTTAAAAACCCAATTCTATTCGATGTGTAAAGGAATTGGCATTTTCTTTCACTTTGAAACATTGGGAGGATAATATGTCCCTCACAGGGTTGTTGCAAGGATTCCATGAACAGTCATTTATAAAGTTCCTCGTACACGAAAGGTGCTCAGTAAAAGCAGGTTCCCCCTTTCCGCTTCAACTGGTAACTGAATCCCCATAGAAATTACTTATCCCCTCATCACTGTGACAAGGATCTACCCTGATCAGAATCTAAATCCTCTTGAGTGAACTGTCATATCCTTTAACTCAGGAATCATGAATAAATCATCACTACACAGCAAGGAGAACAGAAAGCAGATGACTTCCCTTAAAATTGAACTTACGGGGGCAGATGCACCCTAAAGAGTACACCTTCTCCACACCCAGTGTCTGCTCAGCCACGCCCGCTTTCATGCACTAGGGACCAATTCACCTTCTCACACCTGTCCCTGCCTCCTCTTCTGCAGGGTTAAAATGGCACTTACTGGCTAACGACAGAAGAGAAAGAAGTCTCCGCTTCAGTGATACACCCAGAGACAGGGCACTGGCTTTCCCATGTTTGTCAGTCCTTGAACTTGCAAGTTCCTCAACTCTCCGCCCTGTGGGTCCCTTCCCCATTGCCCTTGCTTATTTGCAAACTGTGGGCAGATACCAGGCTAGAGAGATACACCATGCTGGTGCTGTTACACTCAATATAATGGAAAGGCACCCTCACTGAGGTATGGGGCAGGGGAGGGGGGGATGAAAAAAGTGCATAGGTACTGGTTACCCAGGGGGGAAGATTAACTTCTGGCTGAACAAATATTTATTCCTGAAGAGCAGACTCACATCAATGCAGACAGCTCGGGAGCCCTCCCTTGCCTTTGTACCATGCTAATTAAGTGCAGGAGAGCAGATGCTGTGCCGTGGGAAGCCAAAGGGAAATTGCTCATAATACCCTCAGTCTTGAATTGAAATTATTATTTTACTATTTACCTGCAGCCCCAAGCCCCCACTTCTAGGAGGTTTAGAGGAGGCTCACACAATTTTAAATGGCATAAAACAGGGGGATTAAGAACGTAAGTAAGATGGACAGTCCACTGAAGACTGCCCAGCTGAGATAAACTCATGCCTGCCGCTGGCACCCACTTTACCAGGGCCCACAGGCAGACTGAAGATCAGGCTAAGCTCACGTACAAGCACGCCTTTTCCTGGAAGTACACCCAAGAAGGAATTTTATGGTACGGCTGCAAGCATCAGCAAGGGACAGCAGAGAGCCTGTCCCTGGAACGACAGAAGTGCAGCTCCCAGGAACTGTCTCAGAGTTCAGCCCCAATGACGCCCGGCACGCATGCACTCTGTGAGCCACGCTCCCCACTTGGGGCAGATTTTAAAGTGATCTCCTGATACCAGATGGGATGCTCTGGTAGAGACCTTATGTCAGATATTTATATAAGTGGACTTGGCCCGGAGCTTTAGAGGCAATATTTCATTAGATTTTTAACACATGCTAAAAATGGCCACCAGGCAGCTGGCATTGATACTCCGTCTTGATTCTGAGGACAAGCCACATAAGAAATATGAAGTCAGTCCCAACTCACGCAAAGCAAAACAGCCCTCTGCGGCTGATAAGGCGAGGAAGTCATCACGTCTAAAAATTCACATTCATAAAAATAAAAGCAGGTGAGCTGAGAGTCAAGTCCTCTGAGATCTGAGTGGGCGGAGCAGGGGTGCTGTACAATCTGCCAGGAGGCAGGGAGTGGCTTGCACCACAGTTTCTCTGGGGCCAGATGGCAAGCACACCATAGGGTCGGCAGGAGCAGGAGAGAGAAAGCGTTTCTGCTGCCCCTCTGCTTCTGAGGAGCCCTGCTTTTTACTGGGGGGCTCCACCACTGCATGTCTACTCCAGTGGTTCCTGTGGCCACCTCTTTCTCTACTGCCCAAATGACCTCTCATTCAAGACCCTGCATGGGAACCACTCCACACGGAGAGCTAGATGCCTTGATTCCACATCTTTCTCTCTAACCCCGACCCTGGCCTTCCCAGTGGCTCGATGGCTGAGCTCCACACACAGAGAGGACTATCAGCCTCTCATAATCAACTTATCCCACTGCAGTTTCATTTATTCATAGTCTATTTCTTTTCTGGGAAGCAGAAATGGTGACCTATGTATCCTTGTTTCCACAAAGCCTGGCCCAAATGTTCAGTTACTACATGGTGGGCAGGTCAGTGGGTAGATGGATGAATGAATGAGTGAACAAATGAATAAAAAGTGAGGGGGAGATGGAATTTGAGCAAGAGAAGCCTTCCTACTGATAAAACCCAGTGTTCTCTGAGTTTCATTCGCAGGGCACCACCCCTCTCCATCTTCATACAGGCCTTGAAAGAGCTCCCCTTTTCCCCTGGTTCTAACTCCCACCAAATTCAGGTGCCTCCCAAAGCCAGCAGACTTCTTCCTTGGTAAGCATCAGACAGGCACCTTCAACTGCTGGGACCTCCCCTTGTCCATTAGGACTTCCCTGGAAAAGGGTTAGGCTTGGGGCCAACCCCTCTCTCAGCAGATTCTCCTTTGAGTCCCTACCACCCTTAATAAGTGGAGCTAAGGAAGTGGGGGGTATTGGGGGTGGGGGTCTATCAGTGAGAATAAAGAAAAACTAGGATAATTGTACACATCCCAGTCTTTTCTCTTGTTACCTGCCTGTCTCTTTGTGTCAAAATCATTTCATCTAAGTAAATCAGAAGCCTGGCAGGACTTTTAGTAAAATGGTTCACGTGCAATGCGGAAGACCCACTGACCCCTGTTGTCACCAGTGTTTGCACCTAGCGACGGTCCATCTGGGAAGCAGGCCGTGTACTCCTTCATCCTTCCCTTGCTTCCTCTCTGAGGCCTTACATTTTCCTTTCCAGAGTAGCATCAATACACTTTGCATTCATAATAGTGTGTCAATCTGCAGAGAGAGAAATCATCACAGGCTGTGACCCTGTGGCAGCAAGAGTCACTGGCTGCTAGGCAGGGTGTCCTCTGGGCAGGAAGCTGTCACTCCTAGCTCCCCTTTCCTTCATGTCTGTGAGGAAGGGTCAGCCCGTGGCCCAGGTCACCAGCATAAAAGAGATTCTGTTGTCTGTACTGCTGCCTTTCAAAGCCTCTCTGAAAGGCTCCTATCAAAGAAGTCAAGGATTCCGGATGGAACCGGCATCAGGATGAGACAGAGAAGAAATCATGAAAATATGACATTCCTTCCTCCCAGAGCTTCTCCAAGGTCATGGTGCAACAGAGAGAACCCTGGGTGGAGATGAAAGATCCAGCTGCTTGTTCTGACTGTCACGGCCACGCAGTTATACAGTGTCAGGGGCTGAAAGGCTGATAGACGCAGTCAACTTCAACTGCCCCGTTTCACCTAGTCCCACCCCTGCAGAACCAGCGTGAGGCTACACGTCAGCCCAGCACTGCCATTCAACACTTTCTTTATAAAAGGCTGAAAGGAAAGCTTGACTCTATAAGTTCATGTTCAGGGTCATCACAGTGTATGTATGCACACGTGTGCATGCAAACACATACACACATGTGCACTTAGTACTGTAATTTTTGCCTGTTAAAATTGCTCTACACCTTTCTACAGGACACTTCTCAGCTGGACAAAGAGGCACAGAGAAAGGTGGGACTCAACTAGCATGGAAGAGCCATGGCCATGGACAACAAGTGGGACTGACTTTGGGGGAGAGTGGGTGGGTGGGGAAGTAAAAATGGGATGGGTGTAATCCAACAACAATAACATTAAATTAATTAAATTTAAAAAAAGAAAAGAAAAGAAAGGTAGAACCTTCACTTCCACAGCCCCTACAGGGTTTTTAGATTAAATACAACTCCTCTGATCCCTAAGTAGTACTTCCCTGGATAACACTGATCTCTCAAGCTGCCACCTGGAGATCTGGGCATCAAATCATAACCTTAAGTGCCAGGCCCACTGTTAATAAGTAAACAGGAGAGCTTTGGAGTCAGAAGCCTGGATTGCAATCATGGCTTATGAACCGATGCGGGGTCAGGACCAACCAGTTCAATTTCTCAGAGCTTCAGCATCTTTTCTGTAAAATGCATATAATGCAACCAATCTTCTGAATAATGTCGTCAGGGTGAAATAAGACAGTAGGTGCAAAGTGGAATTCAGTTCTCAACATGAGACTATTACTGAATGCTTGTTAATTCCACCTACACTGTCTCTCTTCACTTCCCCGTCTACGCCCCAACCTCGCATCCTCATTTCACATCCCCCCAAGTTGTCATCACTGGGGAATATGCAGGCATTCGTTAGGGCAAAGGTGGTCCTCACGTGTGGATAGACTCGTATCTCTATCAGAATTTATCAAACCCAGGACCTCAGGACCCTCTTAGCTGAACCAGAAAAACATCTCCTGTTGGCACATCATCTGCACAATTTTCACTTCCTCAGTCAGAGGGTGGAGGGAAAATTAAACAGCAAAACCAAAACTGAAACCCTGCGATGACTTACATTCTAATGCATGTGAGGTGAGCTTTGCTGAAACATTCAACCTGGAGGACCAGCTCTCCCCTCTCAGGACCCTGGAAAGTTCACCTAGGTGCAGTGTTTCCTGATGCTCTGACCACCTCTCCCAGTGTCTCTTCAAAGATAGATCCTAGGCTGTGCTTTCAAGTTCCTTGATTAAAGTGCCCTGCTCGTGGACCAACAGCAATAACAAAGTCAAGGACTGTGCACTGCACTCTAAAAACTGGTTTCCCCAAACATACCCTGGTGCTTTGTGCAGAGCCAGAACAGGAAGTAAGAGGAGGAAACGTCACCTGGGATTTTGTTACATGTCAGTAATTACACAGGAAGATCACATGGGAAGTTTAAAAAGCCAAGCCCTCCCTAGCCCCACTCTGAGAAAGAAGTCCGACTTAACTGGTTGAGAAGGGCCCAAGGATCAGGGGATTCTGATGTGTGGTTGCATTGCGATTCTGCTCCTAAGACATTTGAGTTATGCTGTTATCAGAATCTTTCTGACATCTTTCAGCTTACAGACTACTTCACATACATTGTCCCCCTGGATTCGGGGCAGCCTTTTACGGCACCCGTCATGTGCTGGGAGGTGGGCTAGGTGCTGGGGGACACAACAGGAAGCCACTGTCCCCGACTTCTAGGAACTCACAGCGAAGCAGCTTCAACTGCAGATACTTACGGGGCACCCAGTGCCCTGTGGTTAACAGCCTCCATTCAGGAACCACTCATTAGCCTGTGGCCTCAGGCAAGTTAAATGAACCTTTCAATAAAATAACGGTATCTCATCCCTGCTGTGAGAATTAAATGGTTTACAAAGGATAAAGCCTTAGAACAGTGTCTGACGTCTTGTCACAGGAAATGTTCCGTACTATATACATTATTGTCAACCATGCTGAGAGGCCAGTAGCATGGTTGATGTTATTCCTACACAAAAGGTCACACAGCTGTTATGTGAGAGAGCTGGGCTTCGAACTGGCCTGACTCTAGCTCCTGCGCATTTAACCATGAGGAAGCCACAACTTCTGCTTCTGGGGCTGCTTGTGGGGAAAGAGAGAATGAAATAACAAACAACGCACTAAATTCAGCACAATAGGTGACAACTGTCCTGTAAGCAGGGATTGCAGGACAATGAAACCCTGTCCCATAAGTGGTCACATGGGCTTGGACCTGTAAAGGAAGGTAAGGAACCTCTGAGCCCTGTCACAAAGCTGGGATCTGGTTCTACAGGTCTTGGAGGTGACATGGCCAGACATGACCATTATGATGATCAGAAATGCGAGGAAAATATAAATAGCTCTATTTTATGTCTGGAGAGACTGAGGCACCAAGGCTAGACAGATCAGCCCACCCCAGATCACAGAGCTAGCAAGGGTACCCTAAATATCCTAGCATTTTGTCTGGGTAACCCACAGAATGAGTGGTATCCCAAGGTCTACACTTTTAGCCAGGAGTAGAACATTCCAGAAAGCCAGATGGCACAACCCTTAGCAGGACTTGCCAGGAATCTCCGTGAGCCTGGCCATGGCTTCGTGAGCCTCCCCATTTCTGGAAGCTCCTCCTGGTCACTCTCCTTCTTCAGGAGCAGGAACGGCACTCTTTTCTTCTGGCTTTCCCATCCCTCTCTAAGGAGCACTCTCAAGTGCTTGGCCTCTTGAGGGGGTCCACATTTAGAGGAAAGGCAGTCTGAACTCTTAACAGTGGGGTCTCAGAACCTCTAAGAAATCATGATCTTTGCTTCTCTTCCTGGACATTCAGCAGGGTTACTCCTTGAGCCTACCTGGGCTTATGAGAGTGGATTTTATAGGTGGTATTGAGAGCCTCTTTCTTTCTTTCCCCGTAGGAGGCTATGATGTGAAATTCTACGAGGAGAGAATTAACATAGACATTAAGGATTTCCTAAGAAGGTTCTGGCTATAAAAATGCTTTCCAAGAAAACTGCAAGGTACCAAGGACACTGCTGAAAACTGTGCTAAAATATTCATCACATGAAATTCACATCTTAAGCATTTTTAAGTGGCTGTTTCAATAGCTCTGAATACAGTCATGCTGCCACGCAACCCATCCCCAGAACTCTTCTCATTTTGCAGAACTGGAACTCTACACTCATTAAGCAAAGTACCAAGTATACTTTGAAGAAAAGCTAAATCAGTGATATTTTCAAAACTGAGAGAGAATGGCTTAAAGGAAGGAAGGAGATAAAGTACACAAACTTAAAGGTCTTTTTTTTTTTTTAAGATATTTTATTTATTATTTTTAGAGAGAGGGTAAAGGAGAGAGGCAGAGAGGGAGAGAGACATCAACATATGGCTGCCTTTCACCTGCCTCCAGCCACAGACCTGACTGGAGACCTGGCTTGCAAGCTGGTTATGGGCCCTGGCTGGGAATCAAACCAGTGACCTTTGGGTTTGCAGGCCGGCGCCTTATCCACTGTGCCACCAGCCAGGGCTTAAAGGTCTTTTTAAATGCTATTAATTCAGAATTCCATCATTTATTCTAGTTCTATTGCCTGATTTTCATCTCATGCCAATGTTCCATGAATATAGCACATTAAAAAGACTCTCAATAAATATGAAAGTCCAGTTGTTTAGGAAGGACACTAATTCCTCAAGAATCTGACCTTCATAATATCTTCTTTGTTTATAACTCACCAACAGTTTAAGAATCTGAGTCACATATTTTACGCTGTTTAAACTGAACCTGAAAACTACAGATTGTTAAAATTGTTTTTTAAAAGAGCACCCTGAAAGGTACATCTTAGTGAACTGAGACACTAAACCACATTTCCTCCTGGTCTGAAAGGAGGCAGGTGAGTAAGAGTTGTACACATGTCACTTGAAGCAGCAGGCCCTGTTCTTATGCACACCAGGCATTATTGGAATTTCAACTTTATGGACACAAGACTGTGCAGAAGGTCTGGCTGTCAATTCATCTTTGCCCATTTCTTTCTGAATAAATCACAGCCCTGACATTGAACAGCAAGCCACAGGAACAGTCAAACTTAAAATCTCCATGGAGTGAGTACATACCATGATACGACCCAGAAAGTACTCAAACAGGTGAGACACATGATTGGGGCCAAGTTTGTTCACAGCTGTAGAATGTAAACAAAGCTGTAGGACAGTTCACGTAGTACATACAAACCATGAAAAAAGGGGACCGTACTGGTTAATGCAGGGCACAACCTTTGTACTTGGATTTCAAATAACGGTCTCTGTATGTGAGTCAGAGGCATAAATAAGATGGGTGTGTTTGGAAAAACACTTTCATAACGCAACACTTTAAAAGTAACAGAATACTGGCAATCTTGATGTATCTTGGTTTCTTGAGTATCCACCCAGGATGACAACAGGGAGCTTGCTCAGGAGTTGAGAGCCTAATGGTGAAGCACTTTCCAAATCAAGAGAAAGAGGGGAAAGGTGGAGGGTCCATGGGGCAGCCTGGTCAACACAGCAGGTCAATCCTGCGCTGACATTTGCTCTAGTGTCCACCCCCAATGCCCACCCCACCCCTCTCTGCCTGTGCCCTCCTTCTTCAGCATTTATTTTAGGTTCGGTTCCTGTTGAAATACCCTGTTCCTAGGACTCTTCCTGCCCAGTCTTCCTGTCCTGGTGCAGACAAGGAAGTGAAAGCCCCCGCCCATGCTGACTGGGCCCTGGACCCAGCCCACAGGGGCCCAAACCTCACTTCTCTCCCTCCCATCCCTGCCCACTTTTCAAGGCCAGCTTCCAGTCCTGTGCTGAGAGACTCTGGGAGGAGTGCCGTGGAGAAGTAAAAATTGCTTGCCTTTCCCTCACAGAGCCCCTAAAAATTTCTAATGTGGTTTCCAGAGAGCCCATGTGTACCCCATCCAGGGCCCACACCACTTCATCAGAAAGGACGACTGAGTGGCTGAGGGGGTGGGGTGGGATCTCAGGTGGGCTCAGGGGAGACACAGTTCTTGGCTGTGGTTGCAGAACTAGCTAGACTTTTGGATGGTTTCACAGCTGTATACACATGTCAAAACGATTCATTATACACTTCAAATATGTGCAGTTTGATATATGTTAATTATGCCCCAATAAGCTGTTAAAGATAGTTAAAAAAAAAAAAAAAAGGAAGAAAGAAAGAAAGATGGCATATGATACAAACAGTAAAAGGTATCCACAATGAAAAGTACAAAACACTACCCTGACCCCCGGGCCCCCAGGTCCAGGGGACTTTTCGGACAGAGGTTCTGGTCACACAGAAGCAACTCTGCATACTCACCAGTCAAGCCTGAAGTGGACACACATTAGGATGAAGTTCTCTTCCCTGAGGATGTGAAAGCCTGTTTGAAAAATACCAAGTACTGAGGGAACAGAGGCAGTTGGTTCTCTTAAGAAACCAGTCACTGGACACAAAGTAGTTTAGTCTTTCCTAAAAGAAGACAGGAGCTCAACCCCCTGTTCTCTTTTCCAGGAGCAAGAAAAATGGAAAGGAATCAACCTCCTTACCCCTGAGGCTCCTTTTAGATCCCCAAATATTAATTTTTGAATAATCAAAGCCTACCAGAATTTGAAAGCCTGGCATTAGAAAGAAAGCTTTTGAAGAGACTTGACTTCACCCCCCAGGGCACAGGGAAGACTAAATTGATGTGGCTGAAATTTTTGGTCCAGAGAATGGTCCTCAGGATTACAAAGAACATCAATAGAAAAAGGAACAGGGACTGCAGGAGGTGAACAGGGAACAGAGGCAGGCCCATGTTAACATACGACATACTTCCAGGAAGGCTATTAAGAGGGGGTGATTTAAATGAATTTGAGAGAGAGCCAAATGGCTTTTTAGCCGACAGGGTAACATTTCTCCTCTTGACTACACAGGCCTCACTCTTGCCTCTGAAGTTCTTTCTGTTCAGCTTTTTTCCCTTAGTCCCATTTGGTAAATGGGCTCTCAGGCAATTAGATAATTCCTGGTGATGGCCATGTGCATAGAGCACCTATTAGTACAGCTGTCTAAGACCAAAGAGTTAGGCTGCCAAGAGAGGGCTTGACATAGCAATCATTAGCATGGACTAGAAAGAAATATACTTTTCCTTTTCAAAATGCATTCATTCAGCCCTGGCTGGGTGGCTCAGTTTGCTGGAGTGTTGTCCATACACTAAAAGGTTGTGGGTTCAATCCCTGGTCTGGGCACATACCTATGTTTGAGGGTTTGATCCCCAGTCAAGGCACACATGAGAGGCACCAACTGAGTTTCTCTCTCACTGACATTTTTCTCTCTTTCTCTAAAATCAATAAACATATCCTCAGGTGAGTATTAAAAAATATGCATTTATTCAACATAGCAACAAACATGGTGGTTAAGAGCAGGGCTCTGGTATCAAGCAAACTTGGGTATGAGCCCAATTCCTTCACTCCAGGAGCTGTGTAACCTTTTTCCCAGAGTTATAATGAAGAAACAATAAAAACATACAACGAACCTAGTGACTTTATGCTAAGCAGAAAAAAGTCAGAGAAAGACAAGTACCATAGGATTTCACTTAACATGTGGAATCTAAAAAAAAAAGAGAGAGAGACAGACAGAGAGAGAATAAACAAAAAAGAAACAGACCCATCAATATAGAGAATAAACTGATGGTTGCCAAAGGGTGGGGGTGGGGGGATTGGAGAATGGAAATAAAATAGAAAAAAAAAATGTATAAAATGTTTAAACCTTAAAATGAGTGTTATTTCAATTAAAAAGAAAACATACTGTTGTATTCAGCAGTGTGCCTGACACTGAATATTAGTAAGTTTTACATATTATCATATACTTTTTATACAGTTATGTACTCTTTGTATGTTATTATTTGTATTCACTCACTCCATAAACATCTTTAGAGTGTCAATGATGGGCCCAGCACTATGCAGCTCAGCACAGAATTATTCTTTAAGGGATGAGTATCGGTCTTTCTTGGAAAGAATTCTTATGATAGTCATCTCACATTCAAGTGATACCATCTTCCCAAAGAGCTCAAAACATTTCTTATTATTTCCTTGATGTTGGTAGCTTTCTTGGGAAGGAAAAAGAACCACCTCTATACAAATCAGTGTATTTTGTTGGGACAAGTGAGGCACAGAAAGGCCAAGCGGCTTGCTCAGAGCTGTCCCATTATAAGAGAGTATACTGCACCTCAGATGAGACTCAGTGGAGCACAGCCATTCTGAGAGATACCTCGTTTCTTAGTTATGCAAACGGCTACGGCTGCTCCAGGCCACCAAGCATATAGGAAGAACTCTGACCATAGAATGGTGATGAAAAAGCTTATGGGGACTTCGTGAGATTCTGTGAATGGCCAGGACTGGTCACCACATTGACTGAGTCCACAGGCTGTGATCAGGATTTAAAAGTAAGATGGCAACCACGTGGGGTTTGAAAGACTGCAGAGGGACCACACCAGCCCTCCTGGTGTGTAGGAGCAGAGCCACACAGTTCTGGATTAAAGGCTAAAAGCCGGAGAACACCGAGACATGGGCAGAACCTCCCCAACCAAGAACGAATGAATGGGAGCTACTGGGAGAGCTGAACTGTGTCTGGGAGCCACAGCCTTCTATTTTCCCAGAGGGAGATAGGACCTCTGATTTCTATTCTGAAACTGGCCTGATTTGGCAAGAGGGGAGGCAGGACTATGTACTTGTGAGTGTTTTAAAGGGAGTGGGACTTAAGAGCAGAATTCGGCCATTAATCTAAATCTGTATAACCTTTAAATAAACAATTCCTTTCCTTTTCACCATACTCTGGTATTTGGAGTTATGCTTCTTGGTGGCGGGCTATGGAGCCCCTCATAACTGAACAGTCTGGGGGTTCTGTTCACCATTAGCCACTGGTAGGGCTTACACAGGACATGTGACTTGGCATGGAGTCAGATGCAGCATTTCCCGAGTGTTATGACAGACAGCCCTGGTCCCATAGGACCTTACTAAGCTGGACCACCCTAAAGGAGTCTGTGGTCCAAGAGAAAGGGATTTTCTCGTGCAGGGAGGCCTGGGAAGACAGGCTAAGCAGGTGTCCTTCTGGCAGGCCTCCTCAATGGTTTTCACAGGCAAATGTGCCCTTATCTCAGATGGGAATGTACTGTGAGGCATTTCACAAACTCACTTAACACAAACTCACTTAACCCTCCCCTCATGGAGACCCTTCGCAGCCTCATATTCCAGAGAGCACATTTTGGGCGAATGCTGGTTTAGGGAATGGATTCCTCAGAAGATGGCCTTTGGAGATGGCCACCCAAAGTTAGAAATCCAAGGTTAAACCAAACTGTCTCCTTTCTCTCTCTCTTAATATGGTCACTGAGCACACTGGGCTGAGCCTGGCAAGGCTTAAGGACCCTGAAACAAACGTTCTACGGTCCCAAATGCATTCTGAATCATTGCAGCAAGAAGCCAAGAACTCCATCCATGACTCCTGACCTGTTTCATGAAGTTGTTTAGAGCTTTCCATGAATCAGAAAGTCGGCAGTGGGGAACGCAAGATTGTTACAAAGGTTCAAGGGTCATGTTTTCAGCCACCATGCTTTTTCCAACAGTCAGTTGGAATGGGTGGCTTCTGATTTTTTTACCCTCTTGGGCAACCTTATTCCTCCAAGTCAATCTCACCTCTATGTTGGCATCATGTATATATATATACATATATATATATATATATATATATATATGTTCACATAGTGCTCTGAGTCTGAGAGCCAACACTGCAGCCACCAGTAAGAAGTGCCTGAGTGCGGTAGCAGTGTGATTCCCTGCTTTCTTCCCATCATCTCCCAATTCCACTCCTGTTCTGCAAGGTATCCTATGGATCCATATACTGACTCCAGTTACATAGAACTCCTGGGCATCTTCTGCTCACTTCCTCATACTCTTCCATTTGCTCCATGTTCTAACCACACCAGAGCAGTCTGGTTTCTGTCTCTGGCCTCCATGGTACTCCAACCAGTGAACATCTTTAAAGATGGAGGAGGAAGACAGGCATAACTCCACCAGAAATCATCTCTTCCATGAAATATAGGGCATAATTCTTCCTCTCTAGCTCATTCCCTATTCAAAACACTGTGGGAAGGAATCTCTGATTTCATCACACCATTTACGGTCCACCTTTGTCAACTCATCTCACGACTACACTCTTGGTTTGTTGCTTTGTTTCCTGCCTGGATTTTTTTTTTTTTTTTCCCCTCTGCATTTTTTACTCTATTGGCATTATATTCTTTTTTTTTTTTTTTTTTTTAGTTTTAGAGAGAAAGGCAGGAGAGAGGAAGAAAGGGAGAGAAACATCACTGTATGGTTGCCTTTCACCTGCCTCCAGCTGAAGACCTGGCTGGAGACCTGGCTTGCAACCTGGTTATGTGCCCTGATGGGGAAATGAACCAGCAACCCTTGGGTTCACAGGCCTGTGCTCAATCCACTAAGCCACACCAGCCAGGACTCTGGCATTATACTCTTTAGATGGTAAATTCCTGGGCCATTATAGTCTAAATACTGACCATGATTATGTCATTGAATAGAAGCTATCTGATGATAATCAAGATAAACACAATGATTAACACAACTTCAGGGCTTGGCTGGAAGAATCATCATATCTAAAGACATTTTGAGTTGGTCACTATGTATTTAGTCATCCACCTGGACAGAAGACTAAGGAAGTTATGAGGAAATACTTTAAAAATGACCCCCACAGTAGTAATCTCAGCCAACAGGATTCCAGCACATTCTGAGGAAATCTGCAGGTGTGTAGATGTAGTCTGTGGTTTTCTTCGGTGAGGTCCCAGTTAATTTGACTTTGGTCATGACTAGCATTCTTCTCTTTTCTTCCTCCTTTATGCTTCTTGAACACCAAGAACTTAGGGTTCAGATTCATGTGCTTTTCCTGACAGCTGCGTGGTCCCATCAAACACAGTGGCTCAACATTTCCCAAGTCCAGGCCTATATCACAGTCCCTGCATACAGCCTCCTGGCTCCGGAGGCAAGGGGAGCCTACAGGACATCCCCCATATTTAACAATGGTGGCGATTAGGAAGCATCGGACCCCTTCCACCACAGCAATGACTCAGATCTGAGCTGGCACTGCTGACCCCACTCTGGCCCCATTGTGAAACCTGAGTCTGAGACCAGCCCATGGAGCACCCACTCTCCAGGTACCCCTGTGAAATGCTGGCATGAGGCCGCCAAGTGCCCTGAGGACGTCAATAGGGGTGGCTCTGCCTCACCACTGCTCTTCAAAGTAACAATCAGGTCATTATCTACTTTTATTTCCTTTTGTTTTTGTTTTTGTTTTTTTCCTTTAGACTCTAAGGCTTAAAGTGGTCATTTGCTCAAGATTATCGTTTTACACTGAATCATGTGATCCCCTGCCCTAAATTCACGTGCAGAAGTCCAATGGAGAGGTAAGGAAGGTGACTAGGACCACAGTGGGGCCCTTACAAGGCGGAGGACATCAAGGATGTGTGTGCACACCAAAAAGCCACGTGAGGACACAGTGAGCAGGTGGCCATCTGCTGACCAAGGAGAAAGGTATGATGGGGGATTCAAATGCTGGAAATTTTGAGATTTAGGTAACAGCTAACACTTTTAGTAATTAGTATATGTAAAAGCTATTGTTTCAGGAACTGAAGGTATGACCCATCTTGACTCCAGGACACAAAGACCTCCCCCCAGGACAGAAGACCTCCGCCCAGGACACAAAGGCCACACCCAGGATACAAAGAATGGCGAAGTTTTTATCTCATTAACTTTTTCCCTGAATTCCAAACCCCTTACCTACACCTTCCTTCTTCTTATGAAAAGGTCCAGTTTATTATGGAATGTAAGACAGTCTATTAGGGTGAGAACACACCATCTTCTCAGCCAACCATCTGAATAAAGCGCCCATAAAGATTCAATCCTTGTTGCTGCTTATTGGGTCTGGTAGAGGACACACAGCACAAACGCTTGCTTTTCCTGTTTCAACAGCAAGAAACAAAACTACTGACATCTTGATTTTGGCCTTTGAGATCCTAGAACTATGAGTAAATAAGTTTCTGTTCTTTAAGCCTCCCCATTTGTGATACTTCATTATGACAGCCCAAGCTGACAGTCACACAGTTAAAAGTAGTTTGATGTCAAAGTTCATGGCTGGGGGCAGTAATGACTTCATACTTTAAATCTGGTCTTGTTTTGGCAATCTCAGGCCAAGCCTTAAAGATTTTGAATGCCTCCATCTTTAGCTATCATTGTACAATAAAAAACTTGATTGGCTTTTGTTCCTGGTTCCTGGGAGGAAGATTCTAAATCCTTGGAAGTTCCTCAATAACAAGAATATCTTTCAGGTTATCATTATCTCTAATTCTCATCACAATCCTGTAAGGCAGCTATTATAATTCCCGTTTTAGCATGGGCAGAGCTAAAGTTCACAAAGGCAAACATTTCCCAAGGCCACACAACATTGCACAGGTACAATGAACCAGGATTCAAACCCCAATCTGACTTTACCCAGAGAGTGAGCTTTTCACATCAGTGCCTCCTAAGCCTTGGTCCATTTTCCCATGGGCCAGTGTTGAAACAAGGAAACTACGCTTAATGCACATAAACTTCATAAAGCTAAATATATCCTGTTTAAGAGACTATTCTTTACTCAGGTTCCATATCCCTTTTGAAGTATTCTTCTTTCTATTATATAAATAAAGGTTACAGTAATCAGCAATTTTTTAAATACTCTTACTTGGCAAAAAAGAAAACATTCCAGTCCTGCTTTCCTTTATCATTCAATTTTAAGGGACTTTTGGTCCCTTAAATCAGAAGTCCGGGAGTGACTGCATTGCACTGGCTGTGAGCCACAGAGGAACAACCAGAAAGGTGTGCAGATCAGTACTCTCCTCTGCGCTCAGTCCTTCCTGCCTTGTACACCGTGTGCTGGGGAAGCACGCAGACGCCAGGGGCTGGCTGCCCTGGATCAGACAGACTCTTCTAACAGGCTCCGAGTGACAGTGACGGTGATACTGCCCACCCAGGAACACAATTAAGAACCTGGGTGAAGCCCATCACATTAAGCGATCTCTTTGGCAGCGCCTGGGGCAGATGGGAACGTGAGCCAAGTCTGGTCTGGGGTGATGCAGGGAAGTGAGGGAGGGAAGGTTCTTCTCCATGACAATAGGATTAACAAGGAGAAGCTCCCTTTCCTCTTTCTGATGCTGTGGTCAAAAGATGGGGTGCTTGGGGCCCCCTGCAACCAGCATGTAACCAATCTATTAGGTAGATGCCAAGGACATGATCAAGGAACCCACAGACCTTCCCTAGAACTAACTGTATTTAATGTTGCTGCATTCAAAGTGAAGATGAATGGAAAGCTTATTGTTTTCTTCATGCTTATAAATACAGTTTGGTAAGAACACTGTTGTTGAACTAATGGTTACATGGCAGCACTACCCCCTAAGATTTATACAGTGTCTGTGTATGTGTGTGTGTGTGTGTGTTACTGAACCAAATATATATGTGGAAAGCATTTTACTATCACAGTATCATTAATTTATATAGGCATGTCTCATTTTATTGTGGTTTGCTATATTGCATTTTTACAAATTGAAGGTTTATTAAAACCCTGCTTTGAGCAAGTCTATTGGCGCCAAAAATGTATTTTTAAATTGGTGTATACATTGTTTCTTTTAGATATAACCCTACTGCGTACTTAATAGATAATATAATGAAATCATAATGTGTATATGCACTGGGGAACCAAAAAATGCATGTCACTTGCTTCACGGCAATATTCACTTTATTGCAGTGGTCTGAAATCAAATTCACAATATCTACAAGGTTTGCCTAAATATCATTTTCTTAATCTCTGAAAGGTAGATGAGAAGGTGTTTACCCACCTCCTAGCTCTATTGTGGATATGTGATCAAATGAAATTGAGAACTAAGGCAATTTGAAGGATTATTACAGTTGAGCATACCTTTGTATGAGTCTAGTTTATGCTTTGTTATTTTATAAGTCACTGACACAAGAGTCAGGAAGTCAAAAAAAGAATTTTTATAATACTGAGAGATGGCTCACTTTAATAAACATATTCTAATATCTATCAATAATTTCAAATGTAAGCATCATCGTATTGACCTATTGCCACACTCAGAGGCCTCTGCATGAGATTTTAAATTCTTCTTCCCTTACAAGAAAAAGAATGTTGACCAGTTCTGAACTGGCAGCTAGAGCCATGAGGTTCTCCCAGGAATCATCAGATTGCTGAGATCCAGCAGGCCTGGTTAGGAACGTGTTCTTCTGAGCCTTGCAGAGTCACACAAAACACACTGAATGCCCCCAAAATGTCCACCCTGCTCTGTGCTACAAAACCTGGCTAGTGCTTCACAACCTCTGTCAAAGATCCAGCCCTGAATGGGAAACAAGCTAACATGTGAACTTATGAGCACCCTGAGTTTGTGAGTAAAGTTAATAACTAATCACTAACTAACTTGTCCCTAAGGGATAGTGTCTGTCCTCAGATTTTAACCTTCCCTATGTCACAGCCAACACGATTCTTTTGTGCTTCAAGATCATTTTAACGTGGAATATTACAAACAAGATTATTTATAAGATACTGGCCTAAAGCTGACATATTTTTTTTTCTTTCTATTTTATCCCCAAGAATGACCAGTGGTTAGCAACACTTTGACATAACTGGAAATCAAAACCAAATCTACTTATGTGAACAGTTTTTAGTACTCTGCATTATATCCTGCCTGTCATTGTATGACCTTGTCATAGGAGTTGTATATGACACTGGAAGGATCGGTGGTTCATGAAAAGATGAAGGGATGATGTATTGGGAGGCCTGGAAGATTTGACAGTTAAGAAATTTTGAGACAGTCAACAGTCACTTGTCAAATGAACTTATTCTGGAACTTTAAAACTATTCTGTTAAGTCTTGCACAAGGTCATAATAAAGACCAAACCACTAGGAATATCACAACAAATTACAGCATTTCCCCAGAAGGCCGAGGTGGTCATTCCCATTTTATATGGCAGCAAAGGAGCACGACTTGACCAAGTTACCATAGCTACAAAGTGATCCAACCTGGACATCTGACTCCAGCTCTGCGAGTACCAATCAGGTGCCAGGAAGTCTTTTGAGCACTTCACATGTCCTAATTCACTGAGTCCTAATCACAACTCTATAAAGCAGGTACCAGTATCAATTTACAGTTAAAATTACACCAGAAAGGCTGCAGGCACTCCAGTATCACAGATAAAGAAACTAAAGTTTAAAGGGGTGGTGCACTGGCCAAGGTCATGGAGCTCCTAAGTGCTGGAGCAGGCAGGGACTGGGCGACCTTGGCTAGTTTTGAATTTTGGCCAGGTTCTGAAGCCAGGCCGTCTGGCCCCAACACCGGTGCTCTCAGCACACTGGTGACACGCTGCTCTCACTCTGGAGCCAGACAGCCGGATTGTGAATCAGGTCTCCACACTCTACCAGCTGTACAGCTCTGAGTAAGTTCCTCACTCCTCTGTGTCTAAATGTTTTCATTTGAAAAATGAGGACAAGAACAGTCACCGACCTCCCAGAGTTGTGGATCTGATTACCAGCTGATGATTTGGTTCATATGAAGCCCTTGAAATGGTCAGGGACAGAAAGAAGTGCTCCATTCACTAATGTGATAATTGATCACTAAGCTATAAAATTTCCCAACGCATTTAAAACATGGCTTATGTAATTAAAACTTGATTTACATTTAACTGTTCAGGAATGTGTTTGTTTGCATAAAGTAAAGGATATGTCCTTTTCTACATCTGGTTTCTACCTAGAAGAGCAATTTCCATACCCTGGGGGTCTGCAGGGGCCCCTAGGGTGAATCCCTGTTAGCGGGGCAGGACAAGCTGATGGATTTCAGCCTCCTCATTTATATGATACTGGACAAAGGATCCTGTAAGTAAAAGAAGTCTGAGGACCAGTGGCCTCAAAGATAAGAGGAAAGTCACATGGTTGCTTCTGCCCATCACCATGGATCCAATTCCTTGTCATTATAATCAAGTCAGGACCCCAGCTATGACACAATGAGGCACATCCAGAGAAGAGGCAGTTAGGAGCAAAACTACCTTCTTCACCTCTTTAATATTCTGCTCTTATAATAAGGGCAGGTCACATCATGGAGGGACATGACGTGGTCCAACAGAGGAATTCAAACAGGATGAAACTACTAAAGGCTCTTAGCAGAGAAATGTCATAAAGCCATAAAGCAGCTGTTAAGGAAAAATAACCCTGAAGTTGGCAAGGAGGCTGTCAACAGTACTCCAAGCAAACAGCAGGGCAATGAGCTGTGCTGATAATGTCACCCTGGGGTGGAAACATCAACACAAGGTGATGGCTGGAGTGGAAAAGGAAGGTCATTTCCTTAGGAGGAAAAAACTGGCAAGACTGTAAGGTGGGGATAGGGTTGAGGAATAAATCAAAAAAGGAGTCTGGGTCCTTAAGTTGGGTTGCCTTGGAGAAAGGCAGACTCACCTTCAGAGCAGGTGCAAGAAAAAGATGCTCTAGATTCAATCAAGAGCGGGGTTGAGTATGTGGAGTCTGAGCTGCCCCCTCGGTAGTCACCCAACAGTCCCCCAGGATATGGGGCTGGGGCTTGGCCAGATCTGCAAATCTTAGTGCCGGACAAGTGAGGAAAGGGGAAAGCAGAGAGATTCAAGGACTATGGGGAAGAACCATAGGGGTGAAAGAATCAGGGAAAAAGAAAGCAACTAAGATTCCCTCAGACCTTTGGACTCCTTTTCTTCTCCTCACTCCGCAGGGAGAGCCTCTCTGCCTCCCTCCCTCCCTCCTTTCCTTCTTTCCCAGGAGCGGGACAAGCAGCAGCCAACGCTGTGAAAGGAACATTTTCCATCCCCAAAACCCCCTGTACCCCACCGCCTCCTTACATGGAAGGACAGGCTGCAGTTGGTATGACTGCACAGACAAGGGCATGTCCAACCACAGATCACTGAAGGAACAACAAAAATGACAAAATAAGACAAAACAAAAACCACCCACCCTTGATCTGTAAAAGTCACACAAAAAACCCTGCATAGCACAATGGCAGACAAACAAATAAAAGATTCACCAAATGAGCAAGTGCTTGAATTGAGCAATGGGGTAAAAAATCAATCTCTGAGTTACAGATAAAAAACAAAAACACCCAGATTAACTCCCAGGTTCCGGGGACACCATCCTCTCCAGATGGCCAGCTTTCTCCTGGTCTCTACCCTCTTCCTTGGGGTGTGTTCCTGTCTGCATGTGTGCTTGTGCATATGTGTGCGTGTGCGTGCGCATGTGCATTTCCCCTATAAGCATACTTATTCACATTTTGCTGAACTATGTTGTATGCTAAATTACTTTTTAATCCGCCCCCCACTTATCCCTCGTGAGCAGGAGACAAAAATTAGGAGCCCACAGTTCACAAGCGTCACCTGAAGTTCCTTATCTGAAAACACTCCCACTGGACTGCCTTAGAGTATGTAGAAATGATTTTGTAAAGGGATCAAAGAAAAATAATACCAAACAGTAATAAAACCAAAAAACAAAATACAAAATCCCCTTTTCTGGAGGGTTGTTCCTGGAAGGGAAGAAAATGTGTTGTCTTTCCCTCCCACTCCTTTCTCTCCTTTCACATTCAATTGGAACCAAATGAAACTGATCTTTCAGTAGGAAAAGGTCAGCTAAATATTGGCCATTTTAAGTGGTTCTAAGGAATACATTTTAAAACTGGTTAAAATTAGCATCAGGGAGAATGGGGCACAGATATGGCAGTGGGGTGGGGTGAGGAAGGAAGGGAAGGTGGGGGAGGGGAGCAAAGATGGGGCTGTTGCTAAGCAACCAGAGCTTGGACCAGGCTGCCCTGAGAGATGACTCCTCTTCTCAGCCTCTTCCAGGCTGAGCTGTCTGCTCCTGGAGCTACACTGTGTGTGCTGTGGGTGTGTGTGTGTGTGTGTTGGGAGGGAAAGATGTGTCCCTGGGTGATTGCATCACTACCCCACAGGGAGGCTGGGATTCTCTTCTGTTCCCACCCAGCACAGAGCTCACCACCTTTTTTGCATCAAGGCCCCCGCTGGAGAAGGAATATGTGCAGGTCCCTCCCAGCTCACCAAGGGACAAAGCTCAGCTGCTTGTGTCACCCAAAGGTACCTTTATGGACTATTTCTGATTCCTCCAAGGTACTGAACAAACTTCTGATTACCTGTAGGATTTCCATTATGTTATCTGTCTCTAATCTATACCTTAACACCCACTTGATTCACCATGTACCTTTAAAATGTAAATCTGGTCAGCCATCCCCAGGGGCTAGAAAGACATCTGTTTGGCTCATTGGTATAGTGCCCAGCTTTGCAGCAAAAAGTCTAATATATGATGATGGCAATCATGGTGAAGGCTGAGGTCAGCCCAAAGCAGTGCCACCTCACACCACTCTGGCTCTTTATTTTATGGGGTGGGTGGCCTGAGAGGTGCCAGACAGAAGGTTCACAACACCAAGGTCTTTGGTCCGTGCCCAGCTTCTGCACATGGTTTCCCACCCTGGCTGACACTGGACCTCCTGGTGAGTTCAGACCAGACGGGAGCAGATGGCAGACCTGGCTCACGCACCGGTGGATGGGCCAGCAAGGACAGTGAGTCTCCCTTCTCAGTAAAAAGATATGGAATCAACTCGATGTTTTTTTCTTGGCAACATGTGCTTTGGGGGGGATTCCTGCTTTGCTTGGATTTATAGCCAAGTAAATCCCCTTTATTTTTACAGAAGCACATTATAAACCACGGAAGTAGCTGAGGATGGGGTGTGAGAGTGGGTGTGTGCTCACATGTACAGAACCGAGGTCTGTTCATTTATTCTATGTAATATCATTAGGGTTCCAGGTTTTTTTAAAAAGTCATATGCGGGTTTTATTTATTTGTTTATTTATTTGCCCATTATATTTACTTTGCCTTCAACGTTGCTCAGAGCACACATGAACTTAACCTTTAAGACAGTCTCACTAGCACCACTGACTGAGGAGGCAACAGGGACTTAATCTGCCTATTAAATCTTCTTCCACACCTGATACCCTCAGGCTTACAGACACGCTATGAAAATCCTTCATAATCATGTATCCCATGATTGGAAACTGCTTACAAAGAAAGGGAGTGACCTGGGTAAGCCCATCTTCAGTTCTTAACCTGAGGTGAGGTGCAGGTCTTGAACCCCAGTCACTTAAAATGCTGGTGTTAGGGGCCAATACAGTAGCCACATTACAAGTAAACTTTATCATATCTGGGATGCTTTCTGTAGCTACTTCTTTACAGTGCAGTGAAAAGAGACAACAAAGTTACAAGATCTATTACTGTTCAAGCTGTAGGTACTATTATGTGGCCTTGAGCTACTTATCCTGATTAGATAAGGCGAACACTCTAGAAGCTTTATAAAGAACTATATAATGTAGTCATTATTGTGGAAGATACCCAGTATTACATGTGGGGACCCTAAACAATTCTGTTAGGTTGATAACTGTTTCTCTTATTTAAATGATCTTTCTATTCTTTACAGAGAGCTTCCCAATAGAAGAATAATGGGAGCTACAAATGTGAGCTCAATTGAACTTTCAAATTTTTTTAGTAGCCATGTTAAACAAGGAAAAATAGTTGAGATTAATTTTAATTGTATACATATACTTTTAACTTAATATACCCAGAGTATTATTACAACATAAAAATCATTAAGCCCTGGCTGGTGGTACAGTGGATAAGGTGCCAGCCTGCAAACCCAAAGGTCACTGGTTCGATTCCCAGCCAGGGCACACAACCAGGTTGCAAGCCAGGTCTCCAGCCAGGTCTATAGCAGGAGGCAGGTGAAAGGCAACCATACATTGATGTTTCTCTCCCTCTCTGCCTCTCTTCTTTCCTCTCTCTCTAAAAATAATAATTTTTTTTTAAAAAAATCATTAAGACATTTTACTTTTTTTCCTATGCAGTCTTCATACTCTGGTGCATATTTCACACTGACAGCACATCCAGTTTGGACTGGCCACATTTCAAGTGCTCCATCATACCACACAGCAGCTTTAAATCTTTCCTGATGTTTCTGTCTCACTGGTTTCCTCAAGATTAGGGATACCCCGTCATGCCCCACAAAAGTCCCACTGCCATCTTTAATTTTCTTGAAAAACACTGACTAGTTGAAGTTTCTCAGAAATCACAGGATTCTTGTTCCTCTATTTTAACAGAAGTAGGTGGTTATAACTGTGCTGCCAATGGCCATTGAGAGAGGGCATCAGAGGGGCAAGACATTGTAATCCTAGAATATTGTTACATTTCCCTGGGGTAGCTTCCTAAACAAAACTAGAAGTGGGGTTCAACTAATTCAAAAAGACATGGGTACTTTTATGTTCACTGCAGCATTATGTACAACGGCCAAGACACAGAAGCAACTTAAGTGTCTACCAATAACACAAATGGATAAAGAAGATGTGCTACATAAATACAATGGAATTATTACTCAGCTATCAAAAAGAATGAAGTCTTGTCACTTGTGACAACATGGATGGCCCTAGAGGATATTGTGCCGATCAAAGTCAGTTAGACAGAGAAAGACAGCTGCTGTGTGATGTCACTTATATGTAGAATCAAAAAAAAAAAACAAAATAAAGGAATAAGTATAAAGAGAGACAACAAAAACTGACAGTCACGAGATTTGAGGGGGCTGGGAGATAAACAAAAAAAAGGTGAAAGAGATTAAGAAGTATAAATCATCAGTTTTAAAAGCAGTCATGAGGATGTGAAGTTCGGCATAGAGACTGGAGTCAATAATTCTGTAAAAACTATGTCTGGTGTCACTAGACTTAGCAGGAGGACCACTTCATAAGGTATATAAATGTCTAATTACTACATTGTACTCCTGAAACTAATAAAATATTATAGGTCAACTGTAATTAAGAAGTAAATGTAATTAAAAGTGTAGTTCACTGTGGCAGAGTTGGGGGATGGAGAAAACTGAAGACCAAATAGACCAGGTTTCTCTGGGTGCAGAAAGCCCATATCTATTTTTCTGACCCTGGCCTGTCTTTCTGTGAGACAGAGGATCACACAGTCCCATGAGCCTCACAAGAACCTAATAAGTAAGGGCCACACGTTAGCCATTCCAAACCAAGGAAGATCCATTCGACTTTTAAGATAACCAAGAGAAAAAATTGAAACCTTCCCTATTCATATGGTTTCTATCATTTGACCTTCACTGTCAGGACAATTTTCCAGGTCTTATTGAACTACTCTTACTTAAGTTAAAATGCATTTCCCTTTCCTTGCTTTCAAAATGCTCCCCTAAATATGCGTTCAGGGAAAAGCAAAGAAGAGTCTTTTTAAATGAGTCACCATATGATGACAAGACTTGGAAAGCTCGATACAAAACATGGAACCCTCTGGTCTGGTCATGGAAGCCTCCGAGAGACGCTGACTGAGAGACAGGTATGATGTGGCCTCTCTCACGTTGACACAGGCTTTTCAAGTACATTTCTAATTGTATGAAACAATTTTGGATGGCAAAGCCGAAGACATTACTTGGGGTTGGATCAATGACCTTTGCGGACTTGTTACTGAATGCTCACACCATCACTCAGCTGTTGTTTGGTGGAACTGAAAGATTTAAAGGGCCACATGGTAATATCCTAGGTGTCAGGGACCTGCCTGTGGATTTACAGATGAGCCTTTCGATATTAAATCCTAGTATGTGCACTCTTAACCTTCACCCTCGTCCCCTTATGGGTAATGTAGGATTTACACAGGACAATTAGGGCTTTGGAAGCACAGATTCCACTCACAAATCTCAAAGGGCTTTAGAGAAAGCATTACATTAGGGGATTATGGCCATTTTGTGCTCTAACCCAGAGAAAGGAAGTGTGCATCACAGTGGCCAGGTCTGCAGCACTGAAGAAACGTATCTCTGGGGTTGATTGGTTACCAGCATTCCCCTGGTGGGAAGCAACTGGTAGTTGTTGATTCTGTTAGCTCAATCTTTTCCTGCTTCTAAAGATCTGAGATGTAGCCTTTGATGTATCTCTTACCCTAACAGTTAGTGATGGAGAAACTAGACCTCCTACCTCTGCTGCTACTTAGGAATGTTTGCCAGTCAGTCACTCTTGTGTAAACTGCATGCTTCTCCATGGGAGATAAACATTCCTGGAAACCTGGAACCCAAAATCCAACTCCATCTTATAAACCTTGTCAGGTAAACCAGGAAACATTGAAAGCCGCTGCTTCATCTAAGGTTTGTTATAAATATCCTGAAATTGTTCAACAACAAAACCCTTAGCAATAATGAACCTTGTAACTTTGTGAATTTAAAGCATCAAATAGAAGTGTATGAAGCCAAAATGTTTTATGTTATTAAAAACCATGAGATGGGCCTGAAAGCTGGAGAGTACATTTAGAAATGATTCTGTCAAAAGAACATAATAGTATAAATGACCCATGGACATGGACAACATGTGGGGACTGACTGTGGGAGAGGGATAGAGTGGGTGTTGTAGAGGAGAGCAATGGAGGAAAAATAAGACAAATGTAATACAACAGTAATAAATTAATTTTAAAAAGTTCTAAAAATGTGAAACATTCACACAAAATTTGGGAGGTAAAAAAAAAAAAGAAAAGGAAAAAACACAATTCTGGACCACAAAACTTTGTTGAGGAGAAAGAAAAAACATATATTTAAGTTGCCTTTTGTCAAATAGTTTTTACCTTATTTCCCAAAGTTTTGCAGAGTGGAGTTTAGAATTGTTCCTTACAATTGATTTACTTACTTGCCCCAAACTAAGTCAGGCAATGGTTCTATGGCTACAGGTCCTTCAGGGAAGTGACACCAGGGGATTGAATCCCCTGTGAAACCTTGGGATTTAATCATTCTTTCACTCAACAAGCATTTCCTCAGTCACATATATGCCAGGCAGTGGGCTGGGAATTTGAGAGAGATCAAGACACAGACCCAGCCCTCAATTTGCTGGTGGCTCTGGGAATGCTGACAAGTCAACAGGCAAGGACAGTGAGCATGACAAGGAGTCCTGACTGTGCTGCAACAGGGCATCCATGGGGGTGAGAGACAGCTGAGACCCAGAGAAGGAGGGGCAGAGGGAGGGCCAGGGGAAGTCCTGGGGGAAAAGGGTCTTCTAAGCTGTGGCCTGAAAGCTCAACAGAAACCAGCAGGTACAGGGATGGGGGCAGGAAAGAGCATTCTAGGAAGCGGGACTAGCACATGAAGTGTGTTCTAAAAGGGGATGGGCAGAGCGTGAGCTCTTGCTTGGCCTAATTCAACATTTCCTTGATTGTGAAGGGCTGCGGATGACCTTTCCAAAACTGTGCTCCATCCACAATAAAACATCTTTGCTGTGACTCAAGTCCATTTGAGTTGTCTCCATTCGTACTTTCCCAGGGCAGGCTGGCCAAGAGACGGTAACTTCACTGTCCCTTGAGGCGCCGCTTCCTGTTTCAGAGGGTGGCGGCTGCCTAAGCCCACAAGCCCTGATATAACAAAGCATGTAACACACAGCAGACCACTCACTTGCGAACAGCTCACACTGACTCTTCACAAGTTGAAGCTCCAAATGCTGTGTTAGTTTCTGATCCCACTAACTAAGAAGGGGTCTTACTCACTTTACAGTTCCCCTCTACTGCCTCATACCTCATCCAGACTACAAATGTGACTCTTCATAAGGCTGCAGGCCTTGCAATCTAGCCTAAAAAGGACACAATGCAAAATGCAGGAGCACACCACACACGTGGATAAATTCATCACAGCATTTCTTTGTCATAGTGGAAAAATTATAAAACAGCAACAACAACAAAAACTTTAAATGTACCCAAATGGATGTATGATTAGCTAATAATGATATATCCATTTCTGGAATTTACACAGCTATTAACAAAGATGACAATTTACAATAACTTGGAAAATGCTAGTGAAAGGTGATGTTAAGTGGAAAAATAAAATATATAGCATTATATATACATTGTGATCACTACCATGTAAGAAATATACATATGAAGAATATGAGATATGCTGAAATGAGAATAGTAGTTGAATTAGTTGAATTAGTGTGCTGTGATTTAGAGCTATTTCCTGCATTGCATTTATAATGCCTTTATCATTTAAATCTTATTAAAAGTATTAACTTTCTAAATAAGCAACTGCAATGTTCTGAAACCCAAGTGCCATGTACCAGGGAATAAGAGATGTGGGTACTTATACGTGACTCTCCTCACCGCACAGCAGAGTCCCCTCCAGTGAATGAGCATGTGGCAGTCATTTCAAGCAACTGACAAACTATCACTTTTTCATGAAAAAATGTAATAGATAAGGAGCACTGCCCTAAGAATCGATAGACATTTGAGAATACCATGCAAATATAGTTACAAACATTGGAGTTAAGCAACAGATTTGGAATTAAGTTCTTTGAATCAAGTTTGGAAACTTCATTATTCTTTAGGGCTCTGAGTGAGACAATGTTGTCGTCCTTGTTGTTTCAAGAGTAAGTTGAGCAAGCCCAGGGTCTAGGATTCTAATTATTTTGTGGAATTCTCTGACACGAATGTGTTCTTAGTTTGAAGATAAATCAATTGCTTTCCTCTGTGTCCATTTCTCCAGATGTTCAACAGAGATGGGGCAAGGGGTTAACAGCTCTTAAGAGGGAAGACAGAGCCAAGAGACTGCTTCTCTTTCTTTGCATCTATGAAAATAATGAACTGTTTTCTCGACAACTAATCCAGTTTTAGCTGCAGCAAGACCTATTTAGATTATATTATAATTAATTTCTTCCAAGTGTAAAGAATAGCTCATGGCAGTTGTGGAATTTCCTTTCCTAGAGCTGTGCAACAATAGGTTAGATATACATCTGACCTTCAAAGCCTTAGGTGTGGTGTGCAAAGAAATAGAATGAATAAAAATAGCAATCTCACACAAAAATACCAGGGTGGGTCCTGGTCTTCTCTCGTAGAGTTTAACAAATGTAGACTGAAAAACCGTTCATATGTGAGCCTACCCTTCAGCTGAATCCAAGTGTGAACCACGTCAGTCACAGAAGAAACTTAAGACAGTTGGCCTAAAGTCATTTACCTGTACTAGGAGTTCCAGCTTCCTGTCATCGAGAAGATGTACTTGACATCGACGGCCCTCCGTCATCTGAGAAGAAAGAGAAATGATGGTCACTGAGGGTCTAGCAGCCTGACAAGTGTTACAGGGTCCCTCCCCATTGTAGGACTCCACCAGGCATGTTCCTCTGGGTGAAACTTCCCTTGGGGTTGGGTGCAGTATGATGCCAACAAGCAGCAGGATGGGTTCATTCTTTTAAAAATACTTATGAACACTTTCTACGTGCCAGGCACTATTCTGGGAGCTGGGTGTGTAGCAGCACCCAAGGCAAGGTCCCTGCCCTCATGCGGCTTACATTCTTACAATAGCAAATACATTAAATCAAGCATAACACAGTATCAGGGGGTAAGAAAAGTGACTCATTCTTTAGTCATTGTTCCATTTGATAACTTGATCACCATGCATTAGGGATAGAGTCCAGTATCTGGTCTCTGCCATCTCTAAACTTATCTCTCTTTACTGATGACCAAGGAGCAGGTGACTGTCCCTCTGGCCATTGCATCTAATTTCTGTGTTACTCCTCCCTCTCCTTGTTTTTGTCCCGAGCCCACAGTGCTCTCACCTGTATGACAGAGGAACGCTGCAGATAAGCACTCCCAGCTAAGCCTGACCTCTAACCCTGTGCCTCTCAGGACTAGCACCTCTGCACAATGTAAAGGAGCCCCCAGACAGGCATCAGGAGACCCCAGTTCAGTGTTGCGCCCACAAGCCACAAGGGCTGTGGACAAGCCTCTGTTCATCTCCATGCCCCAGGCTCACATATAAAAATGAGTGGGCTGGGCCCAGTGGGTACTGGTGAATAGTTAATAATTGTTTTTTCTGGATGAAAAAAAGCAAACTTCATTTGTAGCACTTGCTGAAGCCCTGTCATCACCGTCCCTGGAAATCCCCTGAAGAACAAGGCTTCTCAAAGATGTCAGGTGGCCACTGCTCTGACCACTACCTTGCTGTGCCCCAAACATCTCCAGCTTGTCTGATGTCATCTGCTATCATGACAACACTGACAGCATTTCCAGCAGACACAACAGACACAGGTAACCTTAAGGGTGTAGATGATAGTAAAGTATAGTAAAATAATTAGGAAGTGATTGAGCTTGAGTAGTTATTACCTTTGTTTTTAATATAAGTTATTTAATACTGTGTAAACATAATTTTAATAACGGCTATATTTTACAACCGGCATGCAAAATTCCTGAAAATATAACAATAACAACACCTCTTAGCTGGCTCCAAACCTATGCTCTGGACCAGAAGCCACATAAGGTTCCTTCTGAATTTTTATGTGACACCGTAGCCCTCACTGAAGCCACCTTCTTTTTCCCCAGCTACCTTCCACTTCATGCAGATCAAAAGCAGGACACATAGGTCAGATCCTGGCCTCACCTACTGGTATGGCCATCAAGGTGGGGTCCCCAGCACTTTCTCCATGAAACATGAGAAACACGGCCTCTTCTCTTCCCATTCAACAGGGCTTTTTCTCACACCGTCCGTGTATCCAAAGCTGTCATACACACTCATGAGAAGACTCTAAGAAGTCCTTTCTCAAAACAATCCCTCAGTCAGACTTGCCTAGTGACGGGATGCCTGGACCTGAGCAAACGGTCTCCTGAGTCTGAGTTACCAGGGCTCAGCAGCCCCCAGATGAGAGAACTCATCAAGGAGAGTGTCACGTACTCGGAAGCACTCTAACAGAGGTCAAAATAGAGTGAAAATTGAGGGAAACTTCAGCCCAAAGGCCACAGTGTTGCACATCTAAGCCCAAGCAGGCAGCTGTGGGCTTGAGATGAGCCCATGAAGTCTGGATTCACTCTCTGAGGTCTTAACTTCAGGTGTCAATTGTCCTAGTCACAAAACGGACTCCAATTCCATTAGAAACGATCAACCTTGCAAACAGCTGTCACCTGAGCCAAATGGCTTCTTTTAAAAACAATCAGCTTCAAAAAATAAACAAGTGGGACTACATCAAATTAAAATGCTTCTGCACAACAAAGGAAACCATCATCAAAATGAAACATTAATTCAAACACATCAAGTGAGAGAAAATATTTGCAAATCATACACCTGATAAGGGGTTAATATTCAAAATAGAAAAAAATCATATAAGTCAATAGCAAAGGAAAAAGAAAAACCAATCCAACTAAAAAATAGGCAGAGGATCTGAAGAGATATTTTTCCAGTGAGGACATATGGATGGCCCACAGGTACATGAAAAAGTGCTCAACATCACTAATCAAGGAAATACAAATTAAAACCCTAACTGAAATATCACCTTACTTTCAGAATGGCTATTATCAAAAAAGACAAGAAAAAACCAATGTTGGCAAGGTGTGGACACTGTTGGTGGGACTGCAAATTGGTGATACCTTTATAGGAAACAGTATGGAAGTTCCTCAAAAAACTGAAAAAACAAAACTACCATATGATCCAGCAGTTCCATTTGTGGGTATTCATCTGAAAAAGATACAACCACTAATTGGAAAAGATCTATGCACACCTATATTTATTGCAGCATTATTTATAATAGTCAAGATATGTAAGCAGTGGATCAATGGATAAAGAAAATGTGGTACACCTATACTATGGTGTATTATTCAGCCATGAAAAAATCCTGCCATTTGGAAAAACATGGATGGACCTCAAGGGCATTAGACTAAGTGAAATAAGTTAGACATTAAAAGACAAATGCCATATAATCTTAGCTACATGTGGAATCTAAAAACAAAACAAAACAAAACAAAAAAAAAACCCTCATATACAGAGAATACACTGATAAGTGCCAAAAGTGAGGTTGTGGAGGTAGGGGAAATGGGTAAAGGTTGTCACAAGGCACAAACTTTCAGTTATAAAATAAATAAATCCTGGCAATTTAATGTACAGAATGGTGACTATAGTTAATAATACTCTACTGCATATTTGAAAATTGCTAAGAGATTAGGTCTCAAGAGTTTTCATAATAAGAACCATTTGTAACTATGTGTGCTGGTGGATGTTAACTAGATTTATTGTGGTAATCAATTCGCAATCTACACAAATATCAAATCATAATGCTCTACACATGAAATTAATACAATGTTATAGGTCAATTACATCTCAATGTATAAAAAGAAAAAACTTCAAAGTAAATAAATGACTTCACTGGGGGAAAAAAATCCATCAGCTTCATTTTAATCATTCCCTTATCCAAGTTCAATGAAAGATACTAAAATTTTAATTTAAGACTAAAATCTGTATATCATACCAAAATGTATAAACAATTCTTTCATCAAGGAAGTACGTTAAAAATGTTCAAGTCTGAACAGAGCAGTTGACAGCAATGGTGCAGGTACCTTGATTGAACTTTAGGTAATCAGCAATTCAGTTCTTATTACCGAAAGAGCCTAACTCTAATAAAGTACATGTTCCAGGAAAGCAAGTGCTATAACCATGAGCATTTTATTTCAGGTCTGAAAAAATTCTCTGATGGGTGGTGACAGGGGATAATTTTTAAAAAGAAATTCTGATTTTCTTCTGCATCTTCAAAACTCAAAAGTTATGAGCTTCAAGCAAGAGCCCTGGCTGGTAGCACAGTGGTTAAGGCGCCGGCCTGCGAACCCAAAGGTCGCAGGTTCGATTCCCCAGCCAGGGCACATAACCAGGTTGCAAACCAGGTCTCTAGTCAGGTCTGTGGCTGGAGGCAGGTGAAACGCAACCATACACTGATGTCTATCTCTCTCTCTCTGCCTCTCTCCCTTCCCCTCTTTCTAAAAAATAATGAAATAAAATCTTTAAAAAAAAAAAAAAAAGACTGAGAAAATTATTAAAAAAAAAAAAGTTATGAGCTTCATTGTAGTGTAAAAGGTTAAGGATATAAACACATCCTTGAGTTCCTTATTCACATTATAATACATTTTATAAAAACAAAGGAATATTAGTACCTGAAAAACATTACTGTATCAAGTAAAGTTATTTTTAATTTTATTGTTGTTGTATTACATTCACCCCATTTCCCCCTGCCCCCCCCACACCGCTCTCCCCTTCCCCACCTTTCCCATCCCCCTCCACAGTCAATTTCACATGCTGTCCATGTCCATGGGTCATCATCCATGCTAATTCCTTGACCAAACTGTTCCCCTTCTTTGCCTCCTTCTCCCACTCTCCCCTCCCCATCTCCTTGGCACATTAAAAGTCTGTTCCTTGCATCCATGTCTCTGGTTCTGTTTTGTTTGTTGTTTTGTTCATAGTCTCCTATAATGGGTGAGATCATATGGTATTTGTCTTTCACTGACTGGCTTATTTTACTAAGCATAATACTCTCCAGTTCCATCCCTGTTGTTGCAAAAGGTAGGAGCTGTTTCTTCCTTTCTGCTATGTACATAGTATTCCATTGTGTAAATGTATCAAACTTTTTTGATCCATTCATCCACTGAAGGGCACTTAGGCTGTTTCCAGCACTTGGCTATTGTAAATAGTGCTGCTATGAACAGAGGTATACATAGGTGCTTCTGAATTAGTGTTTCAGGGTATAATCCTAGCAGTGGAATTCCTGGGTCAAAAGGCAGTTCCATTTTTAGTTTTTTTTTAGGAAATTCCATACTGTTTTCCATAGTGGCTACACTCAAATAAAGTTTTAATCACAGTAATAAGAGGTAGTATATTACTTTCTCAAAATACTCAAAGCATGCCAAGTGTGATGTGACACTGAATTCACACCTGTGTTTAAACATTTTCACTGAAGTTATCTGAAATATAAAATTCTCATCACATTAATCTCACCTCATCTCCTCAGCACTTTAAGGAAGTAACATGGATTGAAACTGTAATATCCTCCCAACACGTTACAAGTTCACGCTTCTCTTCAACAAGGCCTAGAAGCTAAGTCCTGGGGAATTTATAAGCAAGCTCCCTACTTGAACTAAGAGTTTATAAGCTGCCTCCCTTTTGGAAGGCAACATGCTTCTGAAAAGCCAGCCCAGAAATGTGAGTCTAAACAGAAACTCAACTTTGAATCATTGTGTGTTTGAAAGCATGACCTTTTTCTGACAGCGCTGCTATAGTTTTTCCTCAAAAGGAGGGCCCGTTTGTTTTTTTCATCCTGAAGTAAATGGGAGTATCCTGTTATACGTTCAGAAAAGATTTACCATTCTGGGTGTGTGCAGAGAAATCGGGGACATCTGTAGCTTTTGTCTGGCTTCCAGGCATTCTAAAGTTTCCTTTGGAATACTAACAACTGTCAGGTGATACTGCTTTCCTTGTCTTCCTTTCCAGCTGCTCGGGCACAATGGGGAGCACTAGCATCAGCCTACAAGGAAAGCCTTCCGGAGAACAAGGCTTCTTATTGGTGTCGGCTAGCTGGCTACCACCCCACCCATAAATTGTCTCATGACAATACAATTCTGTACCAAGAAGAGGCCTGCCAAGTGCTCTGTGATTCTAAAGAATGAATAGAAGAGTGTTATTCTGAAGGTAAGGTGTCTACCCCATTTATCCAACTTTACTTTTAAGGTAGACAATGAATCATGAAGACTACGCAAAACATGGATTTATGACACTAGCTCAAGTCAGCATAGCAGAATACGAAATGATACGTGAACCCTAAGTCAGCCAATAAAATTGTCACGCAAAAGAATAGGAATTTTTAGGAGGCACAAATAAAATAGTTGATATGCTAGGGTAGTAGGCTTACAGTTCATTCCCCCCACCTCACCCAAATATTACACAAAATGTTGTTTTTTTTTCCGTTAGAATCACGTAATAAATAAACTTTATGTAGAAAAATGAATGACAGTATTTGAGGTCAGCCATAGGAAATGAGGTCTGAGAAGCTTCTTTCTCAGCAAATTTGTTTTAGATGGCCTGTGTTTTTAATGTATTAAATCAAATTAAGTTACAAAGGAGAATTACAATTGTCACACAGGTCAGAAATCTGAAGACTGAAAGTCTGACGCATTGCCTCCCTGCAGGCAGAAATGCTAGGAAGCTGATTGTGACCAGAGTGATTCAGTAACACAGAATCTCAAAGGGGGGAATTATAACTCTGTCCTTTGAAGGCATCCGTCTACAGTAACTTGATTTATTCCTGATGGGGCAAGGTAACACTGTTCAATTGTGGCAGGGGAGTCCACCCAGTCAGAGCATTGCTAAAAAACAAACAACTAACCAGCCATGACAACCCCCCAAATGTCGATTTAGGATTACTTGATATGGAAAGCTCAGAATGTGAAAATATACTTCGAATTCAAAATTAAGTACATGCTTCCTATTATCACTTTTTTTTCCTGTACATATCACCTTTCTCTCTTTCTCCTTCTGCCACTTCTTGGATGTCTTCTCTCTTTCCTTTCCCCCTGCCAAATAATTTACACACTATGGTATCCACACATAGAGGAAGTGCTCTGAAGAAATAACCCTAATTCCACTGTTTAACATTTTCATAGAAATCCAACGCAGTTGTATGAATGACTCTCAGGTAACAGATCCTGAAAAACCATGGGGTTTATAAAAACAAAAGCTAAAATTATTCCATTAGCACATGTTATCATTGTGTTTTCTAATGCTAATTAGTTCTGAAATTGTTATCACTAAGATACAGGGGAGTAGGGGAGGAAGGGTGGGCAGGGGAGGGGTTGCATCACTAAGATCCCTGCTCTGCAAAAGCACCTTTGCACCCAGTTACCACACACCTCCTTATTCAGGTCCCTGTGCATAGTTAAGTTCCCAGGCTGTGATTCCTATTCATTTTAGAGACGGTATCTTTATGAGACAATAATATGGACATATTAAAGATGAAGTAGAATTGTATAAAAGGAAGAATGAACATTTCCCAAACATGCTTCATTTAGGAAAATTATCCATGTTTCCCCAAACAACCTGAAGTCCTGTTTTTTTAAAATTTATTTTTAGAGAGAGGGGAAGCAGGGAGGAAGAGAGGGAGAGAAACCCCAATGCCAACGAAAGACATTGAGTGGCTGCCTTTCACATACACCTTGACTGAGGGCTGAACCTGCAAGCCAGGCCTGTGCCCTGACTGGGGATCGAACCAGCAACCATTTGTTTTGCAGGACAACTCCCAACCAATGAGCCAAACCAGTTAGGGCTGAAATCCTGTCTTTTAAAAATGTATCATCAAATTAAAAGTTCGCATTTCAAAATGATGCTAGTGAAGGCCCAAACACGGAGATGTGAGTCTTCCAGCACGCCCTCCCGCGCCCAGTCCTGCTGCACGAACATCAGAAGAATCTGGATGTCCCACAGCAGCACCTCATAGCTGCCCCTTGACCCAGGCCATTTGGAGGCTCAGAAGGAAATTCCACAGACATGACTACAACTTCCCAGCACGACTCATTGCGGCAGCTTCTGCTCACGGGGCCACCTCGACATGGTCCTTCCCTCGATCCACTTCAGTTTCCTCCTCAGACAAACGAGGGCCCAATGACCTATCTAGGTACTATAAAATCACAAAATCTCAGTAATCTTAAAGCTGTTACATCCAGGAAGGAGATGAGTGAATGTGATACATTCACAGTGGCCTCAAGAAACTCAGCCCCGCGGCAAATATACACGTAGAAAAGACTTCAGGCAAATTAAAATTTGTTAAAATACTCATCCATTTACTGCCCACACTTTAACCTGCACCATGGAAATACCGGCTATAATAATAGTTATTATAAGGTAATATTATATTGTAATATAAAAATAGACCATGAGGGTGTCTCTTCCGGTAACCTTTGAAGGTGTAGTGTCCATTTTTATTTTAATTTTTCCTTCTCCAATTTATCTCAAGCTTACCATTTTTTTCTGTCTTGAAGTGACATCATATTAAAATAATAATGAAAGGAAAGAAGACACAAGGTGCTAGGGAGCAGAAATCTGAGTGAGAGGATGGCCTTTTCCCTACTCTGCTCCGGCAAATTATCCCGCCTCTGTCTTTCCCATGAGTCTCCTGGATTTAAAATTGAAAGACACACCCAGGCCTGTTCTCGAGGTGCTTTGCTCCTCAATACAGCTGTAGCTTATAAAACCCAGGTGAAAGTGATTAAGTGAATCACTCTGCTAGAAGCAAATTCACATGCCAATGTATTGTAATATAAAAATTGAAACAGCCTCACATTCTTCAAAGCTCATTCTTCTGCAAGTTTGCATTTGATGAGGTCATAAGTAGGACCAGTGTTTCACTGGAGGATCTTTGTAGAGCATATTTTAGTGCTGCTGTCGCTGCTCAGTTACCTCCCTCCCGTGCTTCAGCAAAAGGAAACTGGGTTTTCTCTGGTAATGCAGAAAAAGAAGGCATGGTGTGGGGGAGCACTAAGGACTTGAGGACAGGGCAGGGCTGCTGTGGCTGGGGTGAAGAGTTTTAGTCCCCGGCTGCCCTGAAGACCACTGCTGTGTGTGATGGAGCCACAAGTCCTATAGGACAATCCATTTGAATTATCCGCAGATGGCACCACAAGGCAGAGGGTCAGAAAGCACTAATCATCAAGTCTCTTAGCCTAAAGTTTGGAAGGCGATGAGTGGACCCACACAGGGAAGAGGTGAAACATCCAGGTGCTCCATTGATGGTCTTCCGTGACCCCAGGGAAGAGGAATCCTGACCCATGGCTAAGCTGCGGGTTGCAGGAAGGAAGAACACTCTCGACCTTCCAACAGGACATTGCACAATATTTGAGGACAAGCTGTTGACCTGGAGGCTGGACTGACGGCTCTCAGGTACAGAAGGACGAAGCCCAGCTGGCGCACTGCCCCCAGGTTCAGTGTCACAATCACCCTGCTCCGTCTGAGGTAACCCTCTGCCGCAATGACAGAGGAAAATGGACAGTGGGAGATGCAATTGCATGGGCTCTGGACTGAAGTTACGCACCAAGGCCACCGCCCTGGTGAGCACAGGGCAGGAAGTCACTTCAGTTGAGTTAACTGAACTATTGTTAAGGTTCCGGGAAGCACTTTCTGCATCATGCTCCAGCCAACTGGGCATCGAAACAACAGGAACCAGACTGTCCCACTTTGGGTTCTGCCACTGCTTAAATATCTTCTGAAGGCAGGATTTTCTTTACCTCCATTTCAAGTGTATTATTAAGTCCTCATTAATACGTATTCACACCCATCCGCAGACTTTTGCTTTGTACCTGTGCTTAGAATCCCAGACAACTTTGGTTCTGTGATGGGAGCAACTGGAGTCTCTGAAACGACAGACTTACCCTATTCAACATGGACTGTACTCATCTCCTTTGGGGAGAGATCAAAGAAGGAAAGAGTACCTACTCCTTCCATGGGATATGGAGTTGGGAATTTCTATCTGAGAGGGTGTTCTGTGCAGTCTGGACAGAGTGGCAGGTAACAGCAGGTGGGAAGGGGTAGACAGCAGAATCCTGAGTAGAGCTGAACGGAAGGCCTTAGGGATTCAAGGCCCGAGGAGCAGATCTCTGGTGTTGTAAAACATCTCTTCCTCATTACTCACTGCACCACCACTTGTGAAACATGGATATCTCAATGCTGAATAACAATTCCTCTGAGGTCTGGCCTCACCTATCCTTACCTCCTTTTTTGTCAAATGCTCTCCTTCCCTGTCCCCTCAGTTCCAAGGGCTAGCCAGCCTGGACCTCTGAATTCTTTCCTCCAAGAGCCACCCTCTCCCAGGCCTCAGGGCCTGGCCCATACTTCTTCACTAATGTTCTCAAAGGACCATCCCTGCATGTTTTTATGCACATGCTGAGCCAGGTGCTGGAGACATAGCAGTGACCAAAGAAATCACAGCCCCCCAGAGATGGGGCCAGGCTCCGGGCCTGAGCGATAGTTTCTATCTTGGAGTCACTAGTGAGGAGCAGTGGGTGACCCTCCACAAGTCACTTCAACCACTTGTGCCTCAATTCCTAGTCAAGGAAATGGAGACCACCCTAGCACCAACCTCAAGGGGCCACTGTGAGGAATAACTAAACTAAGGCACATAAAGAGTGTGAGACTGCTTGGCATGCAGTGGGCTCTCAGTCAGTATTGCCTGCAGAGGCCTCTAGTTAGGGACAGTGAGGTGCCTCTGGGCAGAAGCATCAGCAAGTATACTCATCCCAGACAAATGGTGTGCCCTTGAGCTCCCCTGCCCCACGACACACACACACTCCGTCAGAATGGGTGGCTAGGTGAGTCTACAGCTTTCTGTCCACTCACATCAGATTTTCTGCTATGTGTGTGTGAGGAGGCGGATCAGGACAGGCTTCCTCCAGGTAGCTGTCCCTAGCACTGAGCAAGAACCAGGCTTCCACACAACAGAACCCCCTGGGGCCCTAGACATAGCTAGAGGCACAATTCATCCTCAGAGTCAACCTGGGCTGGCCAGCAGAGATTGAGAATGCTGATATAAGGCACATTGGAGCTGGTCTAAGACTGAAGGCTTAGGAAAGTCAGTGTATGACATGTGGGGCCACCAATTGCAATGTTAACAAAGAAGAAGAAAGGCCTCTTGCTAACATGGCGGCCTCAACTATTTCCCTTGGCAGGTTCAGGGAGTTATTTTTACACACACACTGTTCACAGCACAGGTATCCATGCAGACACCCTGTAAAGGTGGCTGAGTGAAGTATAAACTCTGCAGAAACAAAACATGCAAAGGAGCAACAAGAACCTGTAAGGACCTATACTGCCTCCCATACTCACGGTCCTCCTTGCAGTGCGGAAAAAGGAGAGCAACACCTGGTCTCAGCCATGTGGACTTGTGGTTTCTGTATCTTAGTGAGACTGTTCGAGTGGAATGAAGATGATTTTTTTCCAAAGGAAAAGGCGAATATCTACCCTTCTGGGGGGTTTTGGTGACTGTACTTGAAATTTTTATAGTAGAAAAGGAGACCTGATGTGCAGTTCAGATGGGGACCATACACTCAAGGCAAAAACAGTTTTTAAAATTCCAGAAAAAGAATAAAGTTGATTATGGATCTAGAAAAGTTCCATCTGCATGAGATGAAGGCTTTAGAAGTAAAAATTGGTAACACAGTAAAACTACAATCGAAAGAGAAAGTGAAGACTGAGACTCCCCATGAACACAAAGTATCTGTATGGAGGATACTCAAAGGAGACTTGCTGTTTGCATAACATATACAACATGCCAAGGGCAGAATACAGTACACATATAACATCTATGATGAGGAGTATCATTAACTTACAGGGATGGAGGTAGAAAACCAAAGCTAAAATGTAAGACAAGGAAAGTCTAAGGATGATGAAAGAGCCTTTCAAGATATGTGGAAACCAAAAAGATCAGGGAATGTTTTCACTGTTTGGAGCCAATGGATTTTTATTTAAAGATGAACCACTGAACTACTCAGTTCCTGTGTTGTTTCATTCTTCTCAACCAAGACAGGAAATGGTAGGACTAACTACTAAAGACTATAAACCAACTGCACCCCGTCTCCCCAAATAAATTCCAGGTGGTTCATAAAGTTATAAATAGAAATACAGAAGCAATTATTTATCAGACCTTTCTCAGCATAAAAGCAATGAATGAGCCAAAAGGAAAAACAGTAAAAATGTAGCTAAATTTAAAATAATTTTTTAAAAATTTCTACTTCACAAAACACCATAAGCAAAAAAAAAAAAAAAAAAAAAGTAAATTTGAGGGTAGAATGACAACATTCATAGATAATTACAAATTAATTGGAAGACTCTACAGAAAATAAAACTAAAATTCAAATTACTTTTATATTTTTTGACTCAGTATTTTCTCTCCCAAGGAAGAGATCTATCTCTCTAGCAATCAACAGAGTCATCTAGTAATCTATCCTAATGTACTAGGGAAACTGGGGTTAATGATTTTATGTAATAATGGCCATGATAGTGTGTGTTCATTCAGCAAGGGTTTATGATCCATTTATTAGTATATGCCAGGCATCTTATGAGACATATAATGATGGATATGATTTTGTTCCCATGCTTAAGGGGCTTCAATGTCCAGTAGAGAAACTACCCAAATTAACAGATGATCACAGTGTAGTTCATGTGACAACAGGGTGGGTGTAAGATGCTACAGGGTAGGGGAGTAGGAGGGCCCTATCTCACACCTGGGTAACTGGTCAACACTCAGGTGAGGAAGTGGAGTCTGCAGAACAGGACATTTGGCAGAGGCATTCTGACATAAGACAGCCTGGAATGGGAGAGAACATGGCATGTTCTGGAAACATGAGACAGAGGAGAGTGGTGGGTGGGTGAGGAGCAGTGAGGAGTGCAGATGCAGAGCTCTACTTTCACTAACATGAATGAGAAGCAATCATATATCCGATGACCTGAGGACAGCTAAATCATGGTGAAATAGTCAGACGCCCCTGAAACTCATTTTCAAATGAATTTAATCCTCACTGATGCAGAAAGGGAAGTCTGGAAAGACAACTCAATGCCAAAGATTATCCCAAGATAAGCACTTGGGATACTGTAGAGGTACTAAAACACAAGATGTCTTTCTCAATATATGTATTACCTCCCCTCAATGATCTGTAACCAGACACAGTATGCTGATCAAATTTACAGTTGATGAAGGAGTTTAGAGTGTAGCTTTAATTTTTATTAGTTGGGATCATGTTCTTCATAGTTTTGTGTCCTACCTTTAGTTCGCATGCTAGAAGCATAGCATTCTGATTAACAGAATTAAGAGGTCTCCACTCTACTAAGGTTGAATCATTTCTGGAAACCTGTATTCAATTCTGGGTACCAGATTTCATGCAGGCAATGAAAGAAGCTGGAGCAAAGCCAGAGAAGAGTAACCAGACTAAGGAAGGCTGTGGAAGCTGTGCCTTCTCAGGACAATGGGAAAATGGCCTGTTAGCCTACATAGCAGATCCAGGGTAGGGTACCCTGTAATCTGTTGTGCATGCCAACACACATTCATGAGTGAAAAGGGAGCTATTATTGATTCCATGGCAATAACAGGTAAAAACTCGACTATCTTGGTCATGCCTGGATGTGGAAACTTACCACTTTGATGACTTAATGTTAATGTGATGATTACATTTGATAATTCAATGGCAAGGAAGAACATTGCTTTGTGGGGCAGAAATGGAATCAATGAGTAATAAGTTCCATAACATACAGCTAGACTCAACAGAAGGGAGAACTGTCAAACAATCACCCATGGTCAAAGTGGAACATGCTGCCCCATTGTCACTGCAAGCGATGTGGCAGGACCAGAAGGCTGTTGAAAGGGTTAGAGAACTCTGGAAGAAGTAGGGACACGCACCTCTAAGCCTTGGACAGATGTGCATACCTACCGACAAGAATTCCAAAAAAATGCATTCATTCTAATAACTCATGTATTTACTTATAATGCTCTTGTGACAGTATTACATGTAGTTTGGTAAAACAAATATTCCTATCATCCATTTACTACTTCAGAAGATTTTTTTTTAAGTCACACTCCAGACCAGTAGGCACAAACATTTTCCCACCTTTTTTTCCTACCAATGTCTTTTGTATAAATGTGCAATCAAATATCCTCTATTTAAAATGCAATGTATGTGTGAAATAGTTGTGTGTCTGATGCTGATTTAGCATTCATTACTGGATAACCAAGAACCTCAATGACATTTTCTTGGTATAACATGAATTTGCCTATTTGGCTCCAGTATCTAATTCAATGTGTTACTTTAAACCAATTTTTAAAAATGTTTGCTTAGGTTGTGATAAGCAGAATGAGACAACACTATTTACAACTACATGTCTTATGAAGCAATAGGTAACCACATTTTATCATAAATATTTTATCAACATTAAAATGATATTCATGCATGATTGAAACAGAATGACATGACTGATAACAGGCACTCAATAATATTTTTACATGAATAAATATGTATTCAGAAAGATATATCCTTAATATATCATTCAAAGGGCAATTCCAAAATATAGGTACTACACAACTTTATTTGCCTTCAGTGAAACATACCCCAAAACACAGGCTCGGGAAAACACGCATTCTCTCTGTAGTTTATATTATCTACACGATCACACATGGAATGAGCAGAACTGATACCCATCTTCCCTCAGTGGGAGCTAGAGGTCTTACCACAGAGATAAGAATTTGGAAATGGGTTTTCCTTCCATACACAGCCCCTCTCTGTGTATCACTGTAGTCAAACTCTCCACTAGCCCTAGGGATGTGCACGCAGTGGGTGGGGAGAGGATGACAGGAAACAGTAATCTACACCATCTGAAAGCTACGGGAATTCCAGCCGTAGGTCTTTGGTGAGCCTTAATGCATAGTGGGAGAACCACCACCTACAAAAGTGGGCCAGCCCTCCAGGCCACCTGCTTCCACAGAACCTGCATTGACACGAAGCAACCACTCAAGCCCTAAGCGCCCGAGTCCAGGGGCCCAGTGCCCAGATGCCACATCCTCTGGGTTTGCAAGGAAGCGCTTCGGCCCAGCTGCTCACCCTCCTGAGACTCATGCTTAAATCAAAGCAAACTTTGGAAGACATCACAGCGGAGAAGGTTCGAGGAACAGGGTATTCCCAGTCTGGAAAGCTGGGTGGTCCCAGCTCAGAAGGCATCAGCAAGCCCTTGTCCCTTCCCAACCCATCACCCCAATAAAAGGTTCAGGGAGAGCCTGGAAGCCTGCAGTGTGTACATTAGAGGCATTTTTACAGCTACCTTTGACATCTGTCTGGGACCGTCCATTTGGGCTGGAGCCTGTACGTTTACATAACCGAGTTCTCTGGGAAGGACTCTGCTGGAGCCTGGCTGGCAGGGACTTCTCCCTCCTGCACGGGCCACTTGGGCAGTTCCTCCCCTCCATTCATCTTGTTTGAGGTTTCAACACTAGCCATGTTGAACCTGGGGTTCAACTGGGGTGTGAACGACCCCACGCGCCTCCCAGAGACCTGCTTCAGCTGCCCCAGCTCCTGCTCTCAGGGTTAAGTTTCCAGAACTGATGCATCTGTTCCCCTAAAACAATTAAGATAGGGGTGGAGCAAGAGGCTGGGAGAAGGAGGAACAGGAGAGGGGTGGAAGGGGGAAGGAGAGGATTCCGAGACCAAAGAAAGGTTGGTTTCCCTCCCTTCATAGAATGCAGTCACAGGAAATCAAGCAGTGCCTTTGAACGGGATGGTCACTGCAAGTGGGAGTTCTAAGGATATCCAGGGCATAAACCATTAGTGAGCAGTTAGGGCAATAAGGGTGTTATGTAGTATCTGTTAGTCAAATCAAAATTCTAATTGGACACAGAGCAATTCTTCAAAGCTTTCGGCGGGAGGTAATTACTGTGTTGACTACATGGAGTGAAAACGGATGACACTAGCCCACTGTTTGGGCTGTCTCCACAAACAGAACGAGGGGTATGTGCTTGCCTGTATTCGAACTGATTAGCAGATGGCAGGTTTCCTAATCTTTCCTTGTTCTTGGTATCCAAGCGTTTACATGTGTCTTTTCAAACCCTCAGGTAACCAAACTGGAGTGTATTTTCAGCCCGTGCCTTAGAAAAGCCTTGGAAATAAGTATGTAACTAGGTTGCTGGATAGGGAAAGCCAAAATTTTAAATCAGGACAAGTACATGAGTCAAGAGTAGTGATTACAGCTGATAATTCTTCACAGTGTCTGGCATGGAGCTTTTAACACAAGAGTCTCAGTAAGAATGGGGGTTAGAATTCTCAACGGTGGAGATGGTTTCGCAGATGCAGACATGTCAAAACTTATCAAACTGCGTGTGCACTTTCAGTGTGTGCTGCTTATGTGTCAATGACCCATCAATAAATTCATTTAAAACACGGGAGTCAGAGATGTTCCTTTCTCCTATCAGAGGAGACGGAGTGCGAGGATGACAAGAAGAGCTCAATGTGCACAACAGCACCTCTCCATGGGTTCTTCACATTTCATTTTTTTTAATATTTCATGTTCTTTTTATTTGAAGTGTGGTAAATACGATGGGTCTCACTGTCATATCCAGGACTGAGCCCCTGAGACTTTAAATATCATCTCTAGGAGGCTGAGGCCCACTTTGGATCTCTGCTCAGACTCTCTCCCTTTCCAGGCTCGGGTATTATTATACACAAACTGCCCACTCAGCATCTCCATCTGGGTACCTGTTCAACACCCCACGCTCTACGTCCCAAAGAGCACTCTGAACTTACCCTGTCCCCAAACCACCTCCACCACAGCTCTGCCTCTCACAAAATGCCAACTTTCTATCCCCCTGTTCTCAATTCTTTAGGTCTCCAAGTTTTAGACTTCTTGCTTTATCTTGCCTCTCACATCAGCTCACCGAAAAATCTTGTGGGGGTCTCTTAAAATATCCAAACCCTGAACACTTTTCATCATCATCATCATCACTGTGTCGCTTTCTAGATTTGTACAAGGGTCACCCAACGGGCCACTCTGCTGTTATGTCTGCCTGCCCTGCAGTCTGGTCTCCACTCAGCAACTTCACCAGCCCTGTGGGGCCCAAGCGCAGTCGGGGCGCTCCCCAGATCTACACTCTGCAACAATCCCACGCCCCAGTACAGAGTTTCTGTGCCCCCTCACCTGGTTTGCTTTTCCACACTCATCTCCTTGCTGGTCCCTACTCTTTGCCCTCCAGGCCTTCAATGAGCTCCTTCTTCTGCCTGTAATGTTCTCCCCAGACACACACAACTCACTCACCTCTTTACACCCTTTAAACACTTTGCTCAAGCCCTGGCCAGCTAAGTGGATAAGACCCTGGCCTGAGAATCCAAAGGTTGCTAGTTCAATTCCCAGCCGGGGCACATAACCAGCCAGGTCCTTAGCTGGAGGCAGGTGAAAGACAACCACACACTGATGTCTCTCTCCTTTTCTGCCTCTCTCTCAAAATAATAAACATTTTTTTAATTAGAAAAAATAAACACTTTGCTCAAATATCACCTTTTCATAATGTCTTGTCCAACTCCTGTATATAAAACAACCACCTTGACATACATCCTGCCCTCTGATCTATTTTTCCGCACAGCAATTTCTACCTTCTAGCACTGTATGTAATTTACTTATTTAATGTCTTTCACCTGCCTCCTTCCCTTAGACTACAAGCTCCCTGATGGCAAGAATTTTTGTCAGTTTGTTCACTGACACATTCCTGGCACATAGAGAAATACCAACAAGTGTGTGCTGGCTGACTGACTGAATGAATGAATAAATGAACTGTGGTGTTTAGTTACTGTCATTTTGCCAGCTGGGGTTTGCAAGGCCATTGTTGCATAAAGGACAGCTGTGCTATGCCATCCTTATTCTCTTTTCTTGGACAAAAGTTGTGCAGAGAGAGTAGACTGAGCTGAAAAGCAGAGAGAGGGAGCAGTTTAGAACACTAGGCCTATGCAGGGAGAGATATCATTCTAGCTATGTGCAAACAAGTAAAGAAATTAGAAACACAAGATATGTCAAAGTACTTAATTTATATTTTAATTTCCTACCAAATGAGAGACATACTATTAGGTGCTAGGACTCAAAAAAAGACCCGGTCCTTCCCTTAGAAAGGTATGGGGAGACCGATGAGAATGCTCTGGGAGAATAAAGGAGGAAAACGTGCTCTGATTGGAGGAAGAGGAGGAGGTAACATTGGAGGTTAGAATTAAGGAATGAGCAGGGGTGTCCTGCAAAGAATGAATGGGAGGGCCTCTCCATCTGAGGGTTGAGCATTTTCGAGAAGATTATATCCAGAAAAGGTCAAATGTGGTCCGGGAAAAAAGCAAGGGGGCGTGTGTATGTGTATGAAAGAGAGAGAGAGAGAGAGAGAGAGAGAAAATAAAGGGACAATTCGTGACAATTTTGTAATAACCCAGGAAAGAAAAAGGAGGCCCTGAACTATGATGATGATAGTGGCTGCTTTACCCCAAAAGAATCTGGGAAGGAACCATATCATATGAACCAGGCATTAAAGAAATGTATTGTCAGAGGCCAGAAGAGTTAAATAGTGGCAACACAGCAGAGGGGAAGAGCGAGGGGACATCTGAGTCACTTATCATAAGGCAGTGATGTTCACGCAGGGGGAGGAAAAGAAACAGGAGGGATCAGAAACCCGTGGGTGCAGCTAGTATCAACAAAGGGGCCTCAGGAGGATATTTGCTCACCCTGCAAGGTTCTAAGGGAGTATTCTTTTGGGGACTCATCATATTTAGAGAAAGCTGATAAAACAGCCAAAGAATCAGCCATTCCCAAGCCCATGTGACAGGCAAGCTACCACTGTGAAGGTCTGATGGGAAAGGGTGACAATGCTTTGAGGTGGGCTCATCTTCCCCTTGGGTCAGCAGGGAAGGCTGTGTAACTGGTCACCCTTGATCTCACCTGTCCCATCTCCAAACAAGCAAATGTGCTCACACACTGACTTTTTTGTTCCACGATAAAACCAAAAGCCACAGTATCAAACTTACAGTTTATGGAATTTTCCCACTGGTTTCCATCAGTTCTCTAGAAGTGTGATCAATTCTACCCACAAGAAGAAGGATCTAGCTATATAAAAAACACAAAGGACTGTGGTTTTGGATTTTATTCTCCAAGTATTCAGATATCTTTCCAAGTAGGAAGTTATACAACGTAGATCTCTGTATCTAAATAGGAAATCTCTATTGACTAATTTACAACCTTAGAAACAGGATGGCAGGCGAAGCAAACTGTGGTAGGCAACAGAAACCATATTTTCCCCAATAAAGAAAGAAGGAGCCACCAACAAATCCCAGCTTATAATTTCTCCCGAACATGAAAGACACACTCCACCCTGTCGAGGCAACTGATGCCCACAAGCTGCCTCTGAGGCTTCACCTAAAATACACCCTTGTCCTGGATGTAGCCATAATGTTCTATAAATACTTCCCCTGTTTTTATATTTGTTTAATGCTCTGATTCTGCTGCCTGTGTGTACCAGTTTAATCCATCTCCAGAAGGTGGACCATCTATCATTTTGATTTATTTTATTTAATACCTATAAGGTTAAGTGCGTAAATAACTTTTAATGACTGATATGAAAATTGGCATGTTGACATCTCACGCTACAAGGAAACTTTCCCAGTGTTTTCAAAGTGGTCAGGTGGAGGGTTCCATGGAAAGAAAAACCATCCAGGTCACTCCTGGGCTCTCTGGGCTTGTTTCTGCCTGAACTCCATGCACTGTTACTTAGATGAAACATAAATAAGAAAATAGGAATTGAAAATCTTCCCACTGAATGGCAATGAATGGAAAGTAACCAAAGAACTGTATGCAATATTTGGATTTTTGCCTTTGTTGTTAAGGGAAAAAATGGCACTATCATTGATGAACAAACCTTACTAATTAAATTCTTGCCTCAATTTTTTTTCTCAAGACAAAAGTCCTAAAAACTTTGTGATAGTTTTTGAAAACTGAAGAATTTCAGAAAGGAAGGGTGATAGAATCCATTAGTGCAAAGGCAAAAATCCTATCTATGTCTTCTCCTTCTTTCCCTCCCCCGCAACTGACCCTCTCCACATGAATGTTCCAGGAGTCACTGGAGACTCACCGATGCAGCAGGATGTCTGTCTCCCCTGCTTAGTAAGCTGTCTTTGCTCAATAAGGTAAAGATCTCAAAATCCTTTCTGGAAGATCAGGTGACATTTCTGAAATATCAGAGTTAAGGGCTGTTCCCCTTAATGCCACTTTTCTCATTATAAAATTCATGTCCGGATAGTAGGTGAGATGGTAGTAGTACCTCTATTTCCATGGTGACTGGCCTTCTTACACCCCAATGTGTTGCAAACCCTGGAAGTTAACATTGTTGGTCATGCAACATAAGCAAGCTAAATGCCAAGCGCAGAACACAAAGACAAAATTTCTTATTTTATTAGTCTCCCATATCTTGGTGCGGCGGGGGGAGGAGGGGATCAGTGCTTCACAGATATTATTATCTCACTGGCTCCTCTGAACATGGCTTTTGTTACAAATAAAAAAACTGGAGCTCAGAGAGATTCAGTAATTCACCCAAGGCCTCACAGCTACTAAGGGGCAGAGCCAGAAATCAAACCAGGGCTCAAGGACACCACAACCACCACTCAATCTGCCATACCAGGCTACATCACTAAAATTCTTATCAGGTGGTAAGGACTCAAGTCTTGGTACTGCAACTAAGGCTCAATCAGGTGAGGTCTCCGAACATCTGTAAGCAGCTCTTCATTTGCAAAAATGATCTACATATCCACCTTTAATTGCTAAGAGCGCATCCATCTGAAATGTTTGACTTGACTGATAAACCTCAAATCTCGTCTGGGCATGCTTCGCACACTGCACGGCACATCTGGTGTGACTTCAGCTCTTGCTACTCCCTGTCTCTGCTCTCCTGCCAAGACCTGCAGGCTACATCTGTGCTACTGGTCACTCTGTAGTTACTCTGTTACAAAACACTCAACCGTCCTAATAAAGGGGGATTGAGAAGGCAGAACACTGTCCTCCATTGTGTTCAGCTCCAGTCTGGTTCTTGTCCTCACCACCCTCCCTCTTCTCTGCTCTCTCTCCCTCTCTCTCTCAGCAATAGAAAAAGAACTCTCCAATATTTATTTGGGGTAGCCAGTGGCAGCAGAGAAATGAATAAGCCTGCACTGCAATGCTTGCCAGCTCAGTGTGTAGGTGTATGCCCAGGTCCAGATGGCTCCACACTGTTTGGTTTCCTAGTTTGCGTTCATCACATCTCCAATACTTGTTCGCAGGCATGTGGTGAAAGCATAATTGTGCATTTTATGGTTATGAATGGCACAGCCTGGCAACTCTCCAATTATTATTTCCATTCGCTGTCATGCATTATCAATCTAAGTCCCCATTACCCACCTTTTTTTTTTTTTTCATGCATCCCTCACCCGATAAGGACAAAGAAAGGCAAAATCCCTGTGAATAAGACTGCAACACCAGAAGAATGGGCAGATTTTTATGGGAATTGAGGAGTTACAGCCTCAAGTTGGGGGCACAGCTTTAAACTCATCTGAAGTGAAAATTATTATTAAAAGGTTTAGTATAATATTTTGCCTTAGTACCAAGACTTCTGGCCCCAAGGTTGGCAAGGTTGCTAATTGTGATAACAGGCCCATACCACAGTCCAAACTAGGAAATGCTTAAACACAGAAGGACCTAACAGGTGACGTTTCACTTTAGATCACTTGGATTTCCAGATTTCTAAAAACACCTAAATATACTAATGTTGGAATATGGAAAGTTTCCCTCGCTGCTTTACTTCAACAAGATCTATTGTGTGCCCACCATGAGCAGAGGGTTCAGTACTAAGTGAATAGAAAGTATACAATGACCATGAACTGGCAAATAACTGCTAACAAGGCATGAGCAGTAAGGTACATGTGGATATAGTCAAGAGGTTGGGGAGAAGGGTGTACATGCACAAATGTTCTTGACCGTGGACAGTTAGCTTCTTCTTGTGATGCATCATGGAGTAACTGGAGCTCCAACTTTAAAACCAAAAATCCACAACCACCACAGATAAGAGATCTGGCTTCCTAACAAGCTAGACCCTACATGCCGCAGCTCTGAATTAGTTATATCTGCTCAAACATTTGCAGAGGGGTTACTCGCTCGGTAACTAACTCACTGCTTCTTGATTATTTGGTAGTAATTGGCCCATTGAACTAAGCCAAAGCCCTCAAATTTCTTCCAACAATCATGGCATTTGCTCTCAGCAGTAATTTCTATCATCAAAGAGAAAACTATTTTTCTTTTAGGAGAAAATACCCAATCTCCACTGATAAAATTAAGAATTGGACACACACATGTGTCAGCACACAAAATAAGCAAGAATGCAAGTCACTAAACAGTAGAAACAGCTCAGCATCTTCTGAGAAAGGCAATAATGGTAGATATTTTTAGAATAATGCTCTTCGTGGTGGAGCAGGCTGCTTCAAATATAAGGGTGTGCCTACATTATTCCTTAAAAGAGAAAGATATGCTGATCTCATGGGGACAGTGGAAGGGTGGCAGCTGACAGATTTAGGGAACCAAAAGGAAACTGCTGTGGAGAGAATTTTTGATAAGCCAGATTACGCTGATTCAGAATACTGCCCACAGAAAAGTAGTGAAACCAGCAGGCCTTTGTGCACAACAGTAACCTTGAGGCCCTGAGGTCCAGGCGCTATTGGACCAGCTCCTGAGATTAACGGCCTAGGAAAAACAAGTATAAAAATGGAAACCACTACCAAGGGACTTCAGTTTGATGACAGCTGGAATGAACACTACAATGCAAAACACTTACATCTCACCCTCCCCCAACAGGTGCCATTCTAGTAGCCTCTTTCCCCAGAGTCTTTCAGTCTCTGAGCGTGCTTAGGGTAGGAAAAGTTCAAGTATCTATGTATCCTACAAAACTGACGGGATGACCCCTTCTCTTCCTTTCCTCACTTCAACTCCAGTCTGTAAAGAAACATCAAGTGTTTTCTTTTATTCCTTTAATTCCATTTGCAGAAAATAATGAACAGCAAAGAATCAGAAAGGGACAGGGTAGAGTGAAAGGATAACCAGTATCTTGGAGGTCAGAAGGGAACACAGGCCTGAGGCACCTACTGATCCTGTTCAGGTAAGGCAGTTCCTCTTTTCTCCTCCTTTAGCTCAAGGAGAATACAGTTTTTAGGATTTAGACCAAATAATCACTAGAAGATGCTTATTCCATGGTTTCTCTTCCTATGAGGTCTCAGAACCCAGAAATCATTTTTAATTGAGATGCTGGAATTTTCTTTTTTCATATTATTACTATTATTTTAAAACCTCACCCAAGGATATGGTTATTGATTGGCGGGGGTGGGTGGGTGGGTGAGAAACAAAGATGTGAAAGAGAAACATCACTCAGCTGCCTCTCGCTTGCGTCTCAGCCAGGCATCAAACCTTCAGCCTTTTGGTGTCTGGGATGATGCTACAACAAACTGATCCACTGGGCCAGGGCAGATAGGATGGAATTCTCCACAATAGACCAAAATAAAGAATTTCTGCCATGTATTTTATTGACATATCAGGTGTCAGGCCACTCTCAGAACCTGCTGGTCCAGAATCTCTAGGATCTGACATCAGGAGCTATCCAAAATAGAGAAGTTATGAATTAAAGTCATTGATGAATCCAAACTTATACATTTTGATACTATGCAGAGAGTAGTTTAAAATAACTCCACCAGCTGTCTATCTATTAGCACATCTATTTCTCATTTTGAAACATTTAAATGGAAATTCTCCATAAGCTATATTGTTCCTTAAAAAAAAAAATAGTATTTATATATGCAAAATATCTAAAGACAAAGGTTTAAATTTGAAAGAGCCCCACTATCTTTTCATTCAGTGTGTCAGGCTAAACACAACCCGTAACAGATAGGTATATGGCATGTGAATAGAACTATAAGTATTTTACTTTTACACACACACACACACACACACAGATATCAATAATATGACCACAAATAATATATTTATGCAGTAAAGTCAGTAAAGATCTTCCTTTGGAGGGGGTCCAACTGTGTCCCACACTTACTAAAACACAAAGATACTTCAAAAGGTCCCCGCAATACCAAAGTTACTGGATCTTCCATCTCATCCTTGCCTTTCCCATCACAAACCATCCATACTTTTTATCTTTTTTTATTTTTTTAATAATTCAGGGTTGACTCAACAGCCCTTCCTTCACATTTCTGGCATATGTATACACCATTCCATGGAGCTTTTTCCAAGTTCTAGAACCCAAGCAAAGACTTACACCTGGCTTTGCCCTTGATCTCAGGCTGTAGCTTGGCTGTTAGGATAAAATGGAGCATTGTCCACATCTGGGAGGCAGTTCTCATGGACTATGAAATCAGCAATTCACTGAACCTCAAGGGGTCTCAGTTTCCCCAACAACAAAATCATGCTAATGGTAGGAGCCACCTGCCAATCTATCAGGGGACTTGGCAACAATGCCTGCAAATTACACAGAGGCCCTGTGCCATAAATAACAAGTCTTATTAATAAAGTGAGTTCAAGATGACAGCCAAAAAGATAATAGCAATAGCAGAGGCAGACCACACTTGGTCAGAACAAAAGAGGGTAGGGAGATTTTCTAATCCTCATTTCTACTAACACAGTTCCCCTTTAACACAAGAAAAGTTTCTTCTCGTTTTATTTTTCTAAAAGGTTACTTCTACCCCCACAACTTTATATATCAGGTGTTACTTCATTTCAAATTACCTGGTGGCAACATTCGATTCATGGACCAGACAATATAGTGGTAATTTCAAAGCATGTCAAAATATTGCTTCCAATTAAATTAATTGTACTATTTAACCTCTCAGGACCAAATGGATTCTAACTATTGCATCAGGACCCTCATTTCTGCAGCGCCTAAAGTAAACCCAAATTTCATTTGCACCAGAATGGATCCCTCAGCCAACAGAAGTGGCTCATCCCCTGACACTCCAAACTGCAACAGACAAATGACACTGATGATCAAAATCACTTTTCTTCTGATCTGGAGGTCTGTTCTTCTGCCCTTGCCCAAACCAGCCTCCAATGAAATGAGGCAAAATTTTATGAATGAACTTGAAGCAATTTGAAGACCAGAAACAAAACAACGAAATGTGGCTTCCCGTGCCCTCCCCAAACCCCACTTTATTGCACATTTTAAAGATGGCACCCAGCTCTCTGAGTGTAAGGGATAGATTTTTGCAGCCAGCTCTCCAGAGGTACTTCCCCCAGGGTCAGGGTGAAGTCAGAAGTTGGTTCCTGGCTTTCTGGTGCTTTCCTGTAAGTCACAGTCATGCTTCTGGAAAGGAGGAGACTTACGAATGCTGAGGTGGAAGGGGATAGCAGCAGTTGTTCATAACTCAATCAGGTAAAGGCAGATCAAGTCAGCCAGGCCGGGTGCCTAAACACAGCGAAGGCAACTCCAACAAAACTGACCAGGCTGTCCAACTGGAATGGCTGGGATTTAGAATTATGCCTGTCTTAGGTGTTCTGAGAATGCCTTCAATCAAAAGCAGTGAGGATTCACCCTGAAAGAAGCCAGAACAGCAGCAGCAGCAGCAGCAGCAGCAGCCTCTGTTGGGATGTTCCATTCATAGGGGAGAGAGCTTCATCCATTCATGGTGCAGTCAGGGAGTCCTCTCCTGCACTGGATGGCCTTTCTCAGGGAGCGGAGCTTGCAGGGGCACTGGCATGGCTGCATCTTTCAGAATGAGTATGTCTACTAAGCAGCTACAGCCAGCGCTATTATTAGCACAGCCATCCCTCGGAAATTCCGCAGAATTTGTTTGAATCTAGGAAGCAGTGACTCTACTAACAAGGCATAGGGAGAAAGGCACCGAGTTCCTGATTACACACCAGCAGCCCACACAGCTTTCAAAGTGCAGGACCAGTTCGGCTTTCCTAAATGGAACGTGCACCAACGTTCGGGCAGCTGCCTGCAACGCAGAAGCATTGCGTGGGGTCATTTTTAAATGACCACGTACTAAAGGGGGTTTCCTCCTCTCCTCCTCCCCTTCCTTTCTGCATCAAACTTGCTGCAGCCATTTGGAATGTAAAGAGCAGTCCATTTTGGCAGACCCCGGCAGCCGGGGATCACTGCCTGCCTCTGGCCACCCCTGTCTGAACCGCTCCCTTTAGCACCCAGCGGGCAGAGCTCCCCTGACATTTCCATGAAAATGTTTTGTTTTGTTGCTGTTTTTTTTTTTTAATAATCCCATGTGGTCTGCATACAGCAATGTCCTTTCTTTCTCCCTGGGTAAATTCAAAGAGCCCGGTGCCAAAGGAAAGTGCTTGCGGGAGAGGGAGTGGGAGTAGTGTGGGCCGCACGTGGGGTTTGCACTGAAAAATGTCACAACCGCGACAGAATATACGCTACGTCCTCCGTTCACAAGTGTCATGCCCCTTCCACCCGCCCAGCTTTACAAAAAAAAGACACAGAAGTGCCGCATAGTCCATCGCCTCCCTGCGATAGCGGCCGGGAAACAAAGACACATTCGTTACCTTTTATTTGTGGCGCGTCTCAGGGAGCCTAGGAACTTCGGGTGTGCAGCGGCGGGTCCGCGGAAGCCGGCGTCCCATCCGCCCGGGGTGCGCAGGCCCGTGGCCTACTCGGCGGCATCCACGCCCGGCGCCTCCGCCTCCGCCGCGGCTCCGCGGCCCCGCAGCCGCCCGCCGGCCCGCCGGCCCCGCCCGCCGCCAGCCCCCGGTCAGCCCGCGGCCCGCCAGCGCCTCTCCCGCCGAGCCTGGCCGCGCTCCAGGGCGCCCCGCCGCCGGCCCGCCCCCTGCCCGCCGCGCCCGGCCCGCCGCGTGGTGCGGGCGCCCTCCGCCCCTCGGCCCCGCGCCACGCCCCCGGCGCTCGCAGCGCGCTCCCCGGCCGCGGCCAGCGGGGGGCCGCCGGGTCCCGTGCCAGGCGGGCTCCGGCGGGTCCCCAGCCTCCGCCGGGAGCACCGGACACAATGAACGCGCCCGTCCGCGCTCCGCCTGCAGCGGCCGGGGAACGCCAGGAGCCCCGGTCCCCGCGAGCTGGCCACGCACACCCGGTCGGGACAAAGTTAGACCCTGAAGGAGTCTGCGGACTTGGAGGGGCTGTGCGGGAGGAAGGGAAGGGAACCTAAGACAGACGGCCTCCCCTTCCCCCCAGCACGCACACGCAAACCTACCCTGTGAGCCGCGGGAAGAGGCGCCTTCAGCCGGCCTTGGCTTGAGGTGTAGCTCTCGCCAGCTAGCCCAATTTTCCTGCATTTGAATTTTAATCGCCCCTCAACTCTTGGGGAATGGAAGTTCCTGCTGGATACCCAGCCGTGGGGCTATTGTCAGGGCTTCGCAACAATTGCTGGGGAAGGGAGACTTCCATCTCCAGAGACCCAGGGGAGGAAAATGAGACAAGTGCTCATTCCAAAAAAAAAAAAAAAAAAAGAGAGAGAGGGAGAGAGAGAAACAAATTCGGAGAATATCCCTACCAAGAACAATAACTCAATTCACTTGGTATGTCTCAATGTTTATTGCTTCAGGAGCTCAATTTGCCCTAGACACATTTTTTTTTTCCCATGAATTGTCAAAACAGTTGATAAAATAAAAGACGAAACAGACAGGGGTACCGCTTAGCTACCGTGGAAACGCGAGCTCGTCTCAGGGGTAAAATCTTTCTCTAGAACTCACTCATCACTCAATTTTCCAGCATCCACCCATTCATCATCCATCCACTATTCTAGGAAGAGGCTGGTTCTCCTCTCACCACAGTTGAAGAAGACCCTCTAGACCTACCATCATTATTTCCAGGGCACTGGCGGGAGTGAAAACTTGAAAACCTTGCAATAGCGACAAACCTCACAATCCTCTCTTCAACAGATCTTCCCAGAACACACCCATTGTGTTCTTCTCCAAATACCTCTGAAGACAAATGTTGAGAGTTCGAGATGTCCCACAGTCAACAAAGGGAAACTCCGTATACAGTTAGCGTTGAGGGAAAAGGTGAACCTTGCCGTTAGGACTACCTATCATACTTCGCTGTCTTGATCACATGCTAGTGACTGGGAACTTGTCATGACTTGGAATTGAGTCAGAGGAAGCAGTTTCTGAACAGGATGTGTCTGTACTTTCGGAGCCCTTGAGGATTGTTCTAAGGCAAAGCCCAATTCTTTCAAAATGCAACTGAAGTCCCTTTCCTCCTGTCCCCTAAATCCTCAGAGGAGTGTTACTTCTTGGGATGGCAGATTGTTTTCAGCGCTGAGTTCTTCTAACTGCAAACTTAATAGGAGGTGATCGGGGGAAATGTTCAAGCCTACCATTTCTCTTCAGATGATTAGTTCCCATTCTTACGATTCCATCCACCTGCTGCTTTACCACCTTGGCCACTGGAATTTTCAGTATGTCCTAAACGGAACCTGTCCCACCAGAAATCCAGGTTCCCTATCTTACTATACAGCACCTGTCCCACCCTCATGAGCCAAAAACAGGAATAAAGGAGCTTTGATCGCCTCCCATTCACTCATTCCTCACAGTCAGGTCTCACCAAGCATTCCTATTAAAAAGCTCTGAATACTTCCCCTTGCCTGACTTGCTCCAACAGTGTCTGGTTCTTGCAGACAAGTAAGTCACCCTGTCCCAGCCCTGTCCTCACCTTGTATCCTGGGGTCTCCAGTAGCCTCCTGACTGGGCCTCATCCAGTCTTGTCTCTGAAACGCATTCTCCCACCAGCTGGAGTTACTCTCCTAAAACTCAGATCTGATCCTAGAACTTTTTCACTTAAACCTGTGCAGGGCTTCCCTGGCTCTTAGAAAGAAAGTCCAGACTTCTTCAGATGGCTAGAATGGTCTGAGCGCCAAGGCCTCCTTATCTGCCAGCCTTCTCTTTTGCCACCTGACCCCACCAGAGTCCCCAGCTTCCAGGTCCTTGTAGTCCAGGTTCTCACTCATCTCCTTATTACCCAACAGCCAGTGACCTTAGCAACAACTCAGATCATGTCACTGCAGAATGGAACCACTGCCGATGGCTTCTCATGGCTCTTGAAGCATTCTCTCCATCTTCATTCCTCTGTGCTTACCACATAGATCACCTTCCTGACCATGAGCAACTGGTGCTGTCTTCTTGTGGATTTTGTATCTCTTGTCCTTCCTGGCCTGAATGCTCTCCGGTCCTCAGAACCCCACTCTTTCTATAGCTGGTTCCTGTTGTCTTTCAGGTTTTAGTTCAAAGGCTGCCTCCTCCCTGATCAACACATGGGAAAAGGCCTATCCCAGGTAGTGTTTGAATCATTATTCTGTTTATTTCTTTCCACACATTTAATCACAATGGATATTCATTGCCCCAGGATAAGGACACAGATGGATTTCAGACTGGCTGGGCTTGAATCTTGCCTCAGCCACCTGCTAGCTGTGCAACTTTGGGCAGGTTTCTCTCTGCCTCACTTTTCTCATCTATGAAATCGGGATAAGAACACTGCCTACCTCATAGGGTTGTTATGAGGATCAAATGAATCACTGTATGTGAAGCACTTAGAACAGCCTCTGGAAGTATACACATAAGCCCTGTAAGGGCGTTTACGTGTTTTACTCTGTTTCCCTGTAAAACCTGGGCTAGTACATGGCACAGGATCTTCTTACCCCCTAAGCATTTTGTGTTTGGCACTCAGACAGAGAATGAATGAAAATTTGGGGGAGACAGCCCTGGCCGGTGTGCCTCAGTTGGTTGGGGCATCATTCCATTAAACTGAAAGGTTGCAGGTTCGATTTCAGGTTGTGATCCCAGGTCCAGGCAAGTGCAAGAGGCAACTAATCAATGTTTCTTCCTTCCTATCTCTCTAAAAGTAATGAAAAAAAAAAAAAAAATGTCCCTGGGTGAGGATATATATATATTTAGGGAAGACAAACCTTACTTGTAGAAGTTAAGTACTAAGAGAAATAAGCCATAGTAAAACTTGATGAATGAGATAAAATTAAAAATTTATCTGGAACTTAATGGAAATAAGGTGAAAATATATTCTCTATTTCACCATATGATCCTTGGAGTTAATGGGTGACAAGCTTTGCTGGTCAGAACGTTGTCACGGTCTGCTTTCCAAAGAGAAGCCAGTGCCACCATGGAGAATGCAGGCAGTTACCCGCAAAGGCCTGAAGAATCAAAGGCCCTTTGCAAAGCATTGGTTCATCTGCCCGCCCTAACATGCCTGTTGGATGAAAGAAGATAGTGTTTCCATTTTCAGCTTCCGTTTGAAACTTTTTGAAGAGTGTAACTGAAAAAAGAAACACGGGGAGGCCCGTTTCTGGAAGTTGGCCTTTGTGCTTTGGTTTCACTGCTCCAGAAGTTTCAAGAGGAAAGAGAAATACTTTTCCTTTGCCCTTGCAGAAGGCAAGCAGGATTTGAGACCTGAATACCAGGGGCTTCCCTGTCTGTCTCACTGAATTAGGGAGCTTTGTTTTCAAAAGGGTTGAACTCTCAAAGAGAGGAAAGGTGCTCGATGCTTGGGAATCGGGGGTGTAAAATGGAGTGGAGACAGGACAGAGCATCCCCAAAAGAAAAGGGTGACATCTGTCTACGTGCCTCAGGAGGGTGCTCATGGGCTACTAAATTCTAAGAGGTGTGTCTTACACAAAGGATCTTGGGGTAGGGCCAGTAGGAATGGGGTCTTTGGCTTTAATGGACCTCAAGTTCTTGAATACTGAATATCTCAGTGGCAACTGGTGTGGATTTTCTGTTTTGAAATACAGTGTGAACTGAAGGAGAGGAAAAGAGTGAATTCTTGCCTCTTGGTGAGTGAGGATGTAATTAGATTTAACTAGGTTTGGAGAAGTAAATTAATGTGATTTTTAAAAAAAAAAGATTTTATTCATTATTTTCAGAGAAAAGGGCAGGGAGGGAGGAAGAAAGGGAGAGAGACTTCAATGTATGGTTGCCTTTCACCTGCCTCCGCCTAAGGACCTGGCTGGAGACCTGGCTTGCAACCTGGTTAAGTGCCCTGGCTGGGGAATTGAACCAGCAACCTTTGGGTTTGCAGGCTGGCGTCAATCCACTGAGACACACCAGCCAGAGCTATTGTGATGTTTTTTTTTTTTTTTATGTTCAAAGTTGCATAGCAAGAATTATGCCCTCTATACTCAATGAAAAGGACCAGGTTCTTAACTCTGAGATCTCAAGTCGTAGTTTCCCTGACAAGCTCTGGGCAAGATGCAGGGCAGTGAGTAGATTCCCCAGCTAGAATCTGCCACAGTGCCACTTTTGTGGGAGGAAAACAAAAACAAAAATAAAACACTCTCTCTTGTGCCTTTGCTTGTCTGCCTGGCTGAGAACAGGTGCCAGCGTGGGAGTGGGTCTGAGTCTGGGCCACCATAATCCCCTTTTCGGAGCCAATAACATTACGCAGCCCTGGGCCCCTGCCTGCTCTGAAGGGTCAGTGTGACCTTGAGTCTCTTGACTTTTGCTGCCCATTACTTCACCCTTAAAATGGGCCTGATAATAATACCTCTCTACAGCCTTATGAAGACTATGAGTTCAACACGGGTTATTTCCAAAACCACACAACTGATAACACCTGAGAGTTGACATTATTTGAGTACATACCCTGTACCAGGCACAGAACTAAGAACTTCCCAAACATTAGTTGGATCAGTACCAGATGCATGAGGTGGAGACTATTTTTATCAGATGAGGAACCTGGGATTTAGAAAAAGTAAGCAACGTGCCGAGACAACTCTATTACTTACACCTGAACTCAGAGTCATTCTTTTGAGACCCTAAGCATTACCTTGCATGCCTGGGCCACCGTGTCGTGTACAAATGAAACATGCAGGCAATCACAGTGAGAATGGCCACAAATTTACTTTATATACAATTATTGATTATAGATCAAATGAAACAAATAGAGCTATATGGCACCTGGGAGGTGACAGTAAGCTATACTGTTACATTAGTTCCTAACTTGCACTATGTGGACATCCTGTCTCCTATCTTTCTAGAGAAGAACATTGGCATCTTTTCCTTCCCTACTGCAAACAGTTTTAAGGATAAAGACCCCTTGGGGAAGGTTACACTGCTTGACTGGTTTCAAGTGAATCCTATTCTATTTTTATACCCAATCCTTTCTCTCCTTACTCCCAGGTCAATTAAAGGCCAATGATGAACCACTTCAATCAAAAAGAATTCCAGCTCCTCTCACGGCCCGAGTAACTACTTAAAACCATGGTCCCTGGGGTTATGAAGAACTCATTCAATAGCTGTGTTTTATTTCGTTATTTTTAATAATAGCAATGTCATTTTTAAGAGCTATGCTTTATAATCTTGTTATGTTCTCATTATATTAGATTATTGCTTATTATTCTTTCCTGGTTGGGAATCATGGTTTAGACTGCTTCAACTCATGGCAACAAACCCAGGGCAAGTTTTTTTAAAATGCAGAGAAGGATCAACCAAAGCATCACAAGCTAATGAATGTAATTTGGAGCTCCCAGGAGCAGCTTTATTACAGTGGGTCCCACAGTATAAAATTGGTGTACATTACAGGTACCCTCAAGCACGCAGGTTAGCTCTATTACCAAACCTTTTCTGTTTATTCTCGTTAACTAGTTATATATTAATAACTAGTTAAGTATATAGGTAGTCAGTTGGCACTTACCAAATGCCAGACACTGATTATGTGCTTTACATACAATAATAACCCAGTTAATCTTCTCAACAGCCCTAGGAGGCTGGTATTATTATTAACTTCATTTATCAGGAGGAAGCACAGGGAGAGGTTTTGTAACCCACCGAAGAGCCTACAGATGGTAAGTAGGCAACAGCCAATTATCAGACTCAGGCAGTCTGACTTCAGAGTTTGCATGGTCAATCCTCAGTCATCTGATCTCCCATTGATCCAGTATCTCCAGGCATCCCATCCCCATGCCTATCAGTTGGAACTCAATACTTAGTATTTATTTATGGGCCCACTGCCTCATTACAAAAAGGAGCTATGACAGAAATATTTGTGAAATTGAATGAAAATTCACTTGCAACTTCTAAGAGTGTGAAGTTTTACGTGCAGGTGACACCAATCTCTCAGAGAAGCAACAAGAATGTATTAAAATGACTAGTCGAGCGTGAGGACCAGCCCCAGGATTTCACAGACACAGGCCCCCGTCCCGCAGGAAGAAAAGGCAAATCAGCTCCTTGGAGGTGAGATGGGGCAGGAAGCTGTCAGGGAGTGACGCCTTGGGATGTGATGATTTCTCCTGCTGCCACATTGTAAATCACACCTACCCCCAACTCATAATGGCAAAGAATTCATTATGATCCACATTATAAACATGGTGAGTTGTGTCACATGTTTCAAGGGTTCTGATTTCACCAAATAGGAGCTGGAGTGCCTATTTGTTGAGATGGGGATTGGATACACAAGATTAGGACTCACCAACAGGTACCCGGGTGGAACATTTTAAATCTGGGGTACATCCAGTGTCTGCTCCCAAATATGCCCAAGTGGCATATTGAATTATTTTGAATTAAAGTTACTTAAAAAGCAGCTTTTTAAGGAGGGCACTCTGACCCTCTCCATCCCTCTGAGAGCAGGAAATAAATCTTTCATGTGAAAGTTACCCTGCCTGCACCAGCAGGAAAGAGGCCATCCTATGGCCAGAGATAAAGAATCCACAGCAGAGAAGCCTAAATAACAAACCTCGTTACCTTTTACTAATTTGCTATCCCCTAGCCCAAATTCTACGTAGATTCCTTACTAAGTAAGCACCCAAACCTAAGTTTCTTTATCATGTCAAATACTCACAGATTTATTGTTTCTTTGCATACGAAGTAAAGTGTTCCTTTCTTTGGTCATTCTCTTTAGGTCCCCATTTCTATGAGAAATGTACGTAGCTAAATTTGATTTTCTCCTCTCACAATCTCATGGTCATTTAATTCTTAGACCCACCCTGAAGAACCTAGAAGGGTAGAGAAAAAACTTCCTCCCCAACACTGTGCACAGAGGACATTAGAATCTACAGAAAGTGATGAGATTGCCTAGAAGAGATACTCTCAGGAGAAGGGTGATCTTGCGCTCTAAGATAGTGGTTCTCAGATATGTCAGTATCAGGATCACCTAGCAGCTATCAAAATAGATTCTGGGTCTTACCCTCTCATGTCCCCCACAGTTTCTGGTTCAAGTGTTAAGATTTCTAATAAATTCAGGTGAGTTGCTGCTGGTGGTGGATTAGCACCACAGTTCCAGCACTTAAGCCCTCACTTTGCTGCAGGCACCCTGGCTTCCCTGCGGTCCTCCCAATGTTTCTGGCTTGCTGTAGCCCCAGGGGTCAGCAGGAAGCAGGACTGCCCCTTCTCAGGTCTCTGATCAAATCTTCCTTTTCTAATGAGACCTTTCCTGACCATTTTTCCTTCGTTCTTTTTTCAGCAGAAAGAAATGGAGCTAAGTTTTATTTGATTTTTCAGAGTTGTCACTCAATTTTTTAAATGCCCCAGATTACCATGACCTATGATGCTCTTCTTAAAAAAATAGCAACTTTTCCTGCTTGCCCTTCTGCTGCTGCCTTCTCCCCAATCCCTTCCCTGTTTTATTTTTCTCTGCTGCTCTTAGCACCTTCTAACAGACTATATAACTGTATTTTACTTATATGTTTATTATTTGTCCCTCCTGAAAGAGCAACGATTTATATCTGTTTTGTTTACTGCTGAATCTCGTGAATCCAGATCAGTCCCTGGCACATAGTGAATATTCAATATTCATTAAAAGAATAAATACATGGCCCTGGCTGGTGGTTCAGTGGATAGGTGCCAGCCTGCAAACCCAAAGTTCACTGGTTCGGTTCCCAGCCAGGGCACATAACCAGGTTGCAAGCCAGGTCTCCAGCCAGATCTGTAGCTGGAGGCAGGTGAAAGGCAACCATACACCAATGTTTCTCTCCCCTTCTTCCCCTCCTCCACCTTCTCTCTAAAAAATAATGAATAAAAAAATCTGTAAAAAATGAATAAAATGAATGAGGGAGCATCCTCACATGTAGAATTGTGTTAAGAATTTAATTCTGATAGAAACCCTTCTTAACTGGTGATCTTCACATCAAAAATAAAATATAACCATGTTGCTCCATTCTGAAAAAAAATAAATCTCCTCTTGCACCTGGGGTAAAGTCAAAGGTCCTAGGCAGGTTTTCATCAGCAGGCACTGAATAGGGCAGGGACATGAATGGTCCCTGGCCTCCTTTTGCCTACTACCTGGTTATAACAGACCCTCCTGCCTGCCCAGCCTCACCATTCACACTGCCCTGCTGGCATGACACCCCCAGCCAAAGAGAAATTCTTGCAAGTCCCTGCTGCTTCTTGCTTCTGCTCACACTCTACCTCTGGGCAAAAGGCCTCTCTCCCCTCCCCTTCACCTGGCCAGCTCCCCTGACTCTCTGTACTCATCCTCCTGGCCACCTCCCCAGATGTCCCCTCTCTAGCCCTCTACAATAACCCATGCATCCCTATCTGTATACATAGCAATTTATTATAACCATTTCTGCACATGTCTCTATTCCTTACTCCATCGGGGGTTTCTTCTGGGCAGAAAGCAGGACAATACTTTGCTTATTTTTACTTGAGGAATTTTATTTCATTCCAAAGTCCTCCAAGTCTGTTAATCTGTACATGGTGTATTCAATTTGGCTTTATCACTTTTGGGGGCCCAAGCATTATGATATTTACCCAATAGATTTTTATAATTAAATTCATCCAGCTAATAAGAAAAAAAGAAGAAGAAAACAGGAGAAGCATCTGTGATGGAGCAGAACAGCATCTGACCCATGTTTATATGCAATTTCATATAATTGTCTTAATAAAGGCAACCTAAATTATAGTCAGCCTGAAACTAAGCGGGCTCTGCCTCCCCTAACTGAATGGGAGTCAGCTGCCCAGTCTGGGGAATCACTACAATAAGTTCTGGAGATTCCTGAAAGCACCCATCGGGGACTCACAAAAGCACTTAATAATCCAGCAGGTGCAATTTCTATCTTGAGAGAGATGCCTTTTCATGTCTCCTCTTCTCTCTTAGTTCCCATTTAGTAATCTCTCAATTATGTTTGCTTTTGGGAATCCTAGGTGCTTCCTTTGTTTATATTCCTTAAACTTCTCTCCTGTGGTCTTGAGAAGATGTTCACAGGTGTCTTTTCCTGTCTCACCCCCCTTTTCACTTTCTCAAAAATTCTAAACAAGGCAAATCAATACTCTGGTCTGAAGTTGAGCCCAAGTAGAGGCCTGGGTGGATACCAGGGAACATTTTAGTCCTGTGTTTTCAGCAGAAGAGGGGATATACTGCAGAGAGAAAGGAAATTATCCTCAGACTCTTCAAAGAAAGCCTCCTGCACTCTTTACAGTGGAAATTTGCCCTTGGAAATGGTTATAACCTAAATTACTATCAGATGATGATGACGATGATGATGATGATGATGATGATGATAGCTACTATTATTTATTGAGTGGTGCCAGGCGCATCATTTGCATTACCTACAATCCTTGCAGCAGCATTGCCTGCTTGGTACAAAGTCATGTGCTACATAACAACATTTTGCTCCACTACTGGCATATCGTAGTCCAGGTTTGCAGTAGGCTATAACATCTAGGTTTGTGTAAGTGCACTCAATAATGTTTGCATAATGAGAAAATCACCTTAAGATGCATTTATTAGAACGTATCCCTCTCATTAAGCGGAGCATGATGGTATTAATTTCCACTGTATAGATCCAGAAATCAAGCATTACTTGCCAAAAGTTCAAACCCAGAAAGAGATACATCTGAATCCCAGTCTGTGCCCAAGGCCCTCAAAATATGTTCTTTCCACTGAGGCTTAATTTTGAGCAAAAGCAGAAACTGGTAGGTCAAGGGCTCACAGCAAGAAGAATCTCTGGACTGTCTTCTGGTGGGGAGGGGGAGGTTGGCTCAAGGGAGCATCAAAGGTATAGTTCATCTAGGTGATGTTTTTTGTTGATTGGTTGATTACTGCTCCCAGCCACCCTGGTCATCAAAAACACCCCCCGCCCCGCCCCAACTGAGTTCTGCAGACACACAGACACACGGAGGTGTTCCCCAGCAAGGCCAAGCCCAGTAACAGGGCATCATTAAGTCCTGGCTGCCCCCCATTTACCAGCCTGGCATCACCCTTGGCTGTACTTCTACCACAGTTATTTGAGAATTCTATTTTCACCATAATCTTTGTGGTTAACACAGTCACATCTCCGATTCTCCTCCTCATCCCTGAAGGGCATTGAAAGAGTTAACTGGGTCTTTGGGTAGGACTCTCCTTATCCATCTACATAGCCGACTGAAACTGGTGTTATGGTTCACCTTCCAGCCCAACATGCTAAGAAAATAATCTTAATGGTTAGGAGTTTATGTCCGGGTTTGAACCACGAGGTAGCAACTTACTAGTTGGGTAGCCATAGGCTAACAAACTCTTAACTTCTCTCAGTCTCACTTTCCTGCTCATAAGGGCGCCATGAGGATTACATTGCATAGCACATACAGTTTTGGGCGCAGAGTATGTTTAATAAAACATATGCTGTTAATATCCCTATTTGCATTATCTGCATCAACTAACGACATAAAATCTGGCAGCTTCTGTCTATATGCAATGCCCTCTTGCCCATCCCATTACAATTCGGCTCTTGGCTTAAGCCCTATACCTAAGTGTTGTGAGTTTTAATGAGACCCAACTGAGTTAAGTATTGTAAGTGAATTATAAGAAACATCCTTGTCCTGAGTAATTGTGTCCTGAATTCCAGCCTGTTCCTCTGGGTTCCCCCTCTCCTTGTAGAATGTTCACCCTGCTATCTATGATTAATTTCAGAGTGGTTCAGATGCATTTATGTGGCCATTGGAGGTATGTGTTTGCTTTGAAAGGATGCCCCTTAGGAATGACAGCCAGTCACAGCATGTACCTCTAAAGGGTCACTCCATGTCATCCTCCCACATGTGGTGCAGTATGCCCACCACCCACATGTAAACTTCCGGCCAGGTGCTTGTAGCCCTAGTTCACACAGCGAGTCAGCAACAGCACTAAGTGGGCTCACCATGAAGGCAAGTCAGAGCCCCAAAGTTTCATCCCATTTATTAGGAGTCTAAATTAACTGCCATTTTCCTATAAGAAAAAAATCTGTAGAAGGAAATGGAAAATGAGCCTGACTTTCATAAGTTGTAAGTTGTTCAATCTCCAGTTCAGTGGGAAATTCAAGATGGGCTCCAAGTTAGACAAACTAATTAGGACAAAACAGACTAGGATGCGGATAGTCTTGCATGGCAGTGTCTTACTCGCATTCTCCATTTGAGGGGTGAAGGCTTGTGTGGGTACTTCCTCTGAACAGAGGAGGGGTTCCTGGCCTGCCCAAGGGCTCCCAGTGAATTATGGGGCATTCAGAATTAAAATAGAAGCTTCTCACACTCAGCCATGAGCACAGCTCACCAGTATATGTCACCTACCAGTATCTACCCTAGTACTTAACTGTTGCTAGATCAAATATTAATATATTCCTAAGTTGTTGGTAGTGAGTTCCTCCTAATAAAAACATATATAATTTCTTTTAAAATTTTATGTCCTTCTTTAAAAAGTATTTTAAATGGAACATGATAAGCACTCAGAAAAGTACAAAAAATATATTAGACTACTGAGTAACTACCATTAAGATTGAACATTTTGCCTTATTTGCTTTCGCCTGCCTTTCTTATTTTTTTGAGACATAATTGATATGTAAGTCAATTACATGTAAGTTCAAGATGCATAATGTGTTGATTGGATACATTAATATACTGCAACATGATTACCACCCTAACACTTCTATCTAGTCACATAATTATTTCTTTTTTGTTGTGAGAGCAATGAAGATCTAGTCTCCAAGCAACTTTAAAGTTTATAATACCATATCGTTGACTATAATCACTATTTTGTGCATTAAATCTTCAGGCCTTATGTATCTGCTAGTTGCAAGTTTGTGCCCTTTAACATCTCCCCAGTTCCCCCCACACCATTCTATCTGTCTTTATGAGGTTGGCTTTTTAGATTCCATATGGAAGTGATACCATACAGTATTTGTCTTTCTCTGTTTGACTTACCTCATTTATCTGTTCTCCCCCTGAAAGGCGATTACAATCAACCAGGGCCTTTGCTCTGCAGTTTCCTCTACCCGGCACGCTCGTTCCCAGTCATCTACTCATTCAACAATATTCTCATAATGCCCACTTGATTCATTCCTTCATTCCTTCAGGGTTTTACTCAATTGTCACTGGGATTTCCAGATAAAATATAGGATGTCCAGTTAAATTTGGACTTCAGATAAACAATGAGGAGTAAAATAGGAATTAAAATTAAAGTGGGGGTCTTGTATTTTTATTTGTTAAGTCTAGCAACCCTAACTGTGACTTTCTCAATGAGGCTACCCCTTGTCCACCCTACTAATGTGTTTAATCCTCTCCCTAACACTTCTTATACTCTTTCTCTGTCTTATTTTTTGTTATAGCCCTAATTACCAATATGCCTGCCATATACTTTTCTTAATTATCTTGCTTATTTTCTGTCACCTTCCTCTAGGAAGTAAGCTCCTACAAGGCAGGACTTTTATTTGTTTTTCCCTTGCTTGAAAGAATATTTGAAATATAATATGTGCTCAATAAATATTTTCATGAACGAAAGAATGCAAAAATAATCCTAGTATATGTTTCCTTAATACATGTATGAGAATTTCCAAGTGTTCTAGGATAAACACTTGGAAATGTAGTCATTTTTTAAAACAGATGTGTATATTTACTAGGTGTTGCCAATTTGCTATTCAAAGTAATTAAGCTGACTTCTCTTCCCTTCAGCAATCTATAAAAATCCCCATTTCCTCACATCCACAGTGTCTTTTTTTGCCTTTGAAAATACAGTAATTTTAATTCTGTAATTAAAACCAGCATAAAAACATAAGATTCCCACTAGTGAGTTACAACTAGTGAATCCATAATAAAGAGTAATTATTTGTCCAAAAAGTATCAGATATTCTTGGGTGCTTACTTACAAAATAGGTTATCATGGATGTGCAACTAATCTTAAGCCATGGTTTCTCTTGTGTAAGAAAACAAACAAAAATCTCATAAACTCATCATTCTTACAGTGACATGGTAAAGACCATTATACGAACTTTAAAGAAAATCCACCTGATTATTACTATTTTTCAACTATAAAGAAAGAAGTGTTGGCTCAAGGCCATAAAATGAAAACACACATAAAATTGCATGGCACACTGTTCAAGATAAGATTCAGAACTGTTAGAAACATGAAACTCATATTAAAAGAGAAAATTTAATAACATCCTTTGATAATAGAAATGGTCAGTCTCTTTAATGTCCGAAAAATGAAGTCAAGCTATATATAAAAGCTGTATGATCAAAGGATGCAACAAAATACCACATTCAAATATGTTCTCAATACACTCTTAAAAAGTCATAAAATAGGTTGTGGTTTGCAAAAATAGCCACTATCCTTTACTGCTCCCTCTAGTCAGAATCCTGGTCATATGCGTGGGAAGTGACAGCTAGAAGTGAAGGCTATTATTCTTCCTCTTGAATCTGGACCAGGCTCCTAACTTGCTTTGGCTTCAGACATGCAGAAAAGGTCACAATATTTAAAATTTGGGCAAAAGGCAAACAAACAGGAATGAAAAGGAAGTTTGCTTTGGGCAGTGGACACATGATGCAGTGTGTAAATGATGTTTTATTGAATTGTACTCTTCAATCCGCATGGTTTTGTGAATCCTAACAAATTCAATTAAAATTAATTAATTAGTTAATTAATTTAAATTTAGCCCTAAAATTTCTCTTGTACTTTATCTACATAGCTGTCATATAAGAAAGCCTGGGCTAGCCTACTGGAAGACATGAGACCTGATGGATCAAAGCCAAGTCCCCAGGTGAGGCCCCAAAGAGGTGACAGAGCCCAGCAAAATCAGCAAAATTCCCTGTTTGACTTCCAGCTGGCCACAGATGAATGAGGGAGATCAGAAGAACTGTGCTGCTGAGCCCTGCCTAAATTGCTGACAAACACAATTGTGATGTGAATAAATGCTGGTAGTTTTAAGCTACCGAATGTTGTGATGATTTGTTACAGGGCAATGGTTAACTGATACACAGGCTAACTTGGGTCTTCAATTTAAAGCAGAGCTGTAAGTTGCTTCAGTTGCTTCTCTTTCGCTCTATTTGTGCTGATAAAATGGGTGAACATATTTTGATTTGCCAAGGGCTGATAATTTTTTAAACAAAATCTGTGAATGCTTTATGGAACCAATAAACAATCATGTACCCAGCTGGGCAGCCACCTGTGACAGACACAGCGGCACTACACCCCGACACACCGACACCCCAGGCACACACTGGCAGCCACTCTGACATTCACCAAGAACACAGCACTTTCTAAGCTTGTGGGAGGTTCCTGACACAAATCTAGTGAGTTGAAAATTTGTCTTTTATAGGAAATTGGTAATAAAATGACAAGTGCCTCGGAAATTTGACTTTTTTAAAAAAAAATAGCATCCTGAGTTGTGCTCACTTTGGCAGCACATATACTAAATAGCATCCTGAGCATACCCTTTCCTCAGCCAGGAGAAGTTGCTGGCTGGAGTTTTAAAACACAGAAATGAATTATTCAGCTGATTCATGGAAAGCAAATAAAAACAAACAAAACCCAGAACTACAATATTTAAAAACCTAAGTAAATAAATTTAATAACGAGGAAGAGTGGTTCCAAAGTTTTTTCACGGGTAACATTTCACAGTTAACCAACACTAAGCAAAGCTATGAATGTGTTTTTCCTACATGAAGTAAGATCACATCTATAAAAAGAAATTTAAACCAATAAATGCAGCTAGTTGATGGGGAACAATCACTCTTTTGTTGAATTTGAATTTGTTGAATTTGTTGAACTTGAAGTTCCTGTCATATTACAGACACCATCGTATTGGTGAGAAACAAAGAAAGACACACTCAGTCATCTTCACGCAGCAAGTGTTAGATACTCAAGAATTTAAAAGAGATGGACTAGTGGGCTAGAGAGATCTTCTGAGTTCACCATACATAAGAAAATGCATTTTTTGGCATTTCCATTCGCAGATGTCTAAAAATGCTCCATCCTTCGGTACTATCTTAGGCAGTCCCTGGCACAGCATGTAAAGCAGGACAGGACACATTGCTCTTTCTATCTGCGTATTTATGGGCATCCAGGTTCTCAAAATGCTGAGATACCAAAACGGAGCAAAGAAACTCTCGGGGTACTGAAAGTGACATCTTTAGCTTTCTTCAATGCAGCTCAGTTTTTCAAAATGAATAGGCATTTTTGGCTTTCCTTTTTTACCCCCTTATGGTAAACAATTTTAATTCTATCAATAAAGTGTTTATATAATTTATTACTTTTAGCCTCACCTGAGGACACTGTTTCATTGCTTTTAAAGGGAGAGGAAGGGAGGGTGAAGAGAGAAAGATGTGATACATTAATCATTTGCCCCCTGTATATGCCCTAACTGGGGATCGAACCCACAACCGTTTGGTGTACAGGACAATGCTCCAACAACTGAGCTACCCAGCCAGGGCTCCGGTGCATATTTTTGCTCATGTCTGCCATTAGGGCTCTTGGTGCTAAAGGAATGCTATAATCATTACAAAAAGTCAAGAGACACTTAAATAGGGGTCAAGTATACAATCCCCATTTTTAAATCTAATAAATAATTATTGAGATCCTACAATGCTCCAGGCGTTATTTTTACTACTAAGGATACAGTTAGTGGACAAAATAGCCACCCACCCCCGCCCAAAGTTCCTGTCCTTGAACTCATGAGGTGACATTCCAGTAGGGGAATAGACAATAAAGAAGCAAGTAAATAAGTGCGGAGAGTATAAGATGGAAATGTCTTTGGCCGGGAGGAAGAGGCCATGGGAGCCAGACTGCAGGGAGAGATACTCTGAAAGACAGTGGTCACGAGTGGGTGAAGAGGATTGGAAGGTGACATGAGGCTTGACCGCCTGTAGTCCCACTCCTCTCCCTTCCCTGGGGCACCTCTGCATCCAGAAAGAAGACAGCCATGGGCAAGATGAAAGGACTATCAGTAACTCAGGTGTGGCCCTGCTGTGCTGGCGAAGGGGACAGCAGCAGGCACCGCCTGTTGTAAGAGGAGCTGGGGCTGCAGTGAGTACTGGCCACATGTCATTTCTGCCAGGGCTAGTGGGCAGAGCATATTTCAGAGCCAGTGAAACATTTTACAGTGTCTCATCAACGCTTGGATTCTATAATTGTAACAAAAGGCCTACAGATAATCAAATAAGCATCTATCCTTACCATGGGTACGTTCATAGCTACTAAATCACCATGTCCAAAGACAGTCAATTAGTGAAATAATATAGTAGATATTGAGCAAATATATCCAGTATGCCTATGATGAATATTGACAGTAATAACATTATCAACAGCATGATTAGTTAATATTATAGGTTAATATCAATAATTAATGGCATTTATACCTGAAACCTATATAAACTTATTAACCTATGTCACTCCAATAAATTCAATAAAAATCTTTTAAAAGGCAAAAACTTAAAAGGAGAGCTAAAAATAAAAATTAAAAAAGGTGTGAAAATAGACAATTATGGATTTAATAATGAGAAATGTAGGTTTTACCAAATAAACTACATGTAGGTAGGATTAAAAAAGCAGCGTTAAAAAAAGGTATCCTCATGGACATGGACAACAGGTGGGATTGACTTTGGGGGGAATGGGTGGGTGGGGAGGGGGACAGATGGGAGCAAAAAGGGGATGGATGTAATACAACAACAATAAAATTTAAAAAAAAGAAAAGGTATCCTGAATTTTATCCATAGTCTTATTGACAGCGCATTAGTACAACAAGGGTGTCTCAATACCGATATATTTGGAACATACAGGACTTACTATGTTTAGTTTCATGGGCTGCATTTGAAAATGGATGCTCATAATGTTAGCTCTGTCCAGGTGAGAGTAGTTAAGATGAGGCAGCATTCCGGGCCACTTTCAGTGGTTGAAGGGAATGGTGATGGTCCCCAAAAGAATAGCTCCAGTGGAGAGGAGGCGGAAGCCAGCCACCTGGAGAGTTGTCCTCAGGGATTTTAGGAGTGGTAGGTGCTGGGGCAGGAAGGAAACTAGAACCACTTCAGGGGAAGAGGGTGCTTACAGGAGCACAGGCTTCACAGTGACTGTGCTCAGGTCTTTGTGCAACTCAGAGCTGCTCAAGGATGGGGTGACTTCCTTGTGATGGAGCGGGTTGGTGTCCTAACACCAGAAGTGTCCCTGAGAGTGGGGGCCCTACCTGTGATCGTGGAGTGGTGGGAACCGCAGCCCTGGGTGGATGGTTGGATTCCTGACCCTGGGGTCCCTCTGTCTCTGGGAGGCAGAGAGAAAGCCCCACCAACAAAGAGCCCTAGTTGGGCAGGTCACTCAGGCACTCCTCCAGGGTTTCCAACTTGTATTCAGAGAGCAAACACAGTGGTGTCTGAATTTAACTGCCACCGAAGGCTCAGGCTTTGAGAAGTAAGCATGATGTGAACCGGAGCTGACTGCAGGTAAATTAGAAATGCAAATCGCTCCAGAATAGAAGCTTTCTTTTTATTTATTGAGGCCTGACCTGGCTTGGCCCTAGAGTCCTTCCGAAGGTTCCATCCCATCCTCTGTCCCCTGTGGACTGTTTCAGGAAGCCCATCTCAGCTCTGTCATCTAAATAGCACATTCCAGTCTGCCTGCCTCTGCTGCACTCTGTTCGAGTCCGTTTGGCTTTCTGCCTTCTCTCTGGGGTCTTCAGGATTGTCATTCCTGCCAGTGGCTGCTTTCCATCCAGTCCTGGGCCTCTGCTCCCTTGCCCCACATTTGTTCTTGGGGTTCAGCCCTCCCCACCTCCTGCAGGTTTGGGATATTGTAGTCCAAGTCAAGACCTTTATTGCTCTGGAGGAAAGACCAACAGATGCGTGGCTGATACTCACTAGCCCCATAATATTGTCATTTTTTGGCTATGGACTATCTGCCAGATACTTAACAATCTGTATTTTATTTACTCCCTATAATAATATTTCAGGGTGTTATGCCCATTTCAGAGAAGGGGAACCCGAGGCCCAGAGGTTAAGTAACTTGTCCTAGGTCACTCAATGAGTAGCAGAACTAGAACTCAAACCATTCTGTTTCCCAAATTTCCATTTTCCTCTAGTTTTGAGTCAGCACCTTATTAAAATTATGCCAGGTTTTCAGCCAATATTTGTTGATTATTTCTTTTTAGTTTATTTGCTTATTTTTCAGGGATGAAAAAAAAAAAAATTCACTCATCTTCCAAAAAAAACAGGCCATGTTCTTAGGACTTTTACATAGAAGATAGTTGAGCACATTGAAAATGAAAGGTTTGTGTGTGTTTGAAAATTTGCTTTGAGGTTTTATGCTTGGATAATTTTAAGTAGGTAAAAATCATCTTTGTGGGTCTATTAAAGTTTTGGCTCTGAAAACTTAAATTATGAATGAAATTTTAAAAAATTACTACTGTATAGCAGGGGTGAGTTGTACTTCCTGATAAAGATGCTCATTACCAAGAAGTGGCCTTAGTTAGATGAATAACAAGTCCAGTGACAGCCCAGATGACAAATATGTGCTGTCGCAAGTGTGGCCTAGAGCACAGCTCCAAGCTGGCCCAAAATTCAAGATTTCTAAGTAAGCGACAGATAAGGAGAGTTATGCTCTAGATTGTCAGAAGTTTCTTCAAATTTACCCAAATTTTCTGTCATTGTAACACTCATTACAGATTTTATTTAATAATAAACACACACTGCACTTTTATTCCCCCTTGAGAGAAAAGAAACCTCCATGAAACAGCAATTCTGAACAGCACACAAACACATGATTACAGGCTTCCCTGCTCACCTGTCTTCAGAGGTGACACAAACCGACATGCTCTTTGCATTACCAGGCAGAGGGGACAGGAGACCCAGGCCAGCCCCGGGCACCACCACCTGGTGGCTATATGGTGCTAGCCAAGCTATCTATTCAGTTTCTGGCCCTCAGCTTTATCATCAATAAAATGGGGGCCATGGAGACGTCGTAGGACTGCAGATGAGGGGACATGTGAGGGTGCACAGTGAGCTCTGAAGCACTCTGCCCAGAGTGATCACTGCTGTGGTCACTTCAGTTTATGTTCAGCTGGCCTGCTTTTGAAAAGAAGACCCCTTATCTAAAATTGCCCAAACACATTCCCCTCACAGATTTGTTATTCGCCTTTGTACTTATTTCCCAACATATTACATATTTTATTTGTCAATTGTCTGTTTCCCTATATGCCACAATTTCCTGGAAGGCAAACTTTCATCTGTGAAGGCTGTGTTTGTTCTGTGTTACATCCCAATGCCTGGAACAGTCCACAACACATACTAAGGTCAATCAATTCTACTTGAATGGTTGCATGCCGAAAGATATTTCTAGTCTCCGTAACCTCCATCCTAACACCCAGTTCAAATGCCATGAATAAGCGGTCACAAAATCATAGTTTTGGGAACTTGAGTTTTGGAAGTGGGGTTGGAGGTTTATCCACCTGTTCACGCATTCACTTACCTGGTGTTTAGAGAATGTCTTCTTTGAGCAAAGCTCTGGGATAGGCAGTGAATGAGCCAGGTTAAATGTGGGTCATGAACATTACTCAAATGTACTATAAAACAAAGCAAAATGGGCTTTGCAGGAAAAAAATATCTCAAATACATAGTTAAGTGGCAGGGCTTAACTAATTCCCAGGGCTCATTCTATTTGGGGTCTTTACAGCCCATGTATAGGTATCTGCTTTTGGTGGCTTCTTTTTATTTATTTATTTATTTTCATGTATTTATTTATTGGTGGCTTCTTTTTAGATTTAAGCAGTTTATTATAATTCCCAAAGTGACATCTGGTTGGATGCTGAGGGGAAGATACTGTATTTTCTGGTTTCTTCCACCTTGCTTCCAAAACAGTTGCAATTATTATAAATATGTGGCTTTGAAAAATAACATTAGGCTCTGGCTGGTGGCTCAGTGGATAAGGCACCCAAAGTTCACTGGTTCAAATTCCCAGCCAGGGCACATAACCAGGTTGCAAGCCAGGTCTCCAGCCAGGTCTGTAGCTGGAGGCAGGTGAAAGGCAACCATACATGGATGTCTCTCTCCTTCTCTGCCTCTGTCCCTTCCCCTCTCTCTGAAAAATAATAAATAAAATCTTTTTTAAATAATAAAAAATTTAAAAAACTTTTTTAAAAGATAACATTAATTTTTCTTCCAGTTGATGTGAGAAAAAGTCTCCTGGCAGAAAAGGTTAAAAAGAAAACCTTTCTTTTATGTGATAGCTGTCTTGATGTTATTTATAGTGTAGTTAGGTATCGTTTTGCTCAGAAAGCTGTTCATTCATCATTGTACTAATGAGTTAATAAATAACTAGACACCTATATATTTAAATTATGTGCACACTTTATTTCTTTATTTCTGGACACTAACAGCATGAACATTTTGAAAGGAAGAATCTGAGAGGGAAGAAAACATAAATAGCTCAGAATCTTTAGAAATTCATTTGTAGCACATATATCTCAAAGAACACACTTTCACTTTTAGAGTACATAAAATGCTTCACAAATAACCAATTAAGGGGAAGGATACATGTTTGGGAATCAAAGTGATTTAAAAAAAAACTCTGGATTGAAACTATGCTCCTACATAAACATCTGACCCAGTTTACATAACACAACAGGGATCATCAAAGAAGCCAAGGCAAACTCCATAAATTTCCCCTCCACATTCCCAAATCTCTCCTCTATCAGAAGGAGAGCAGGATTTTTAAAGTAGTCAAGAGTTTACACCAACCGAAGAAAGCCCTCAAGTATAAGTGGTCATCTGGTTGTGCCGAATCTTTATAAAACCAGCTAGATGGAGGGAAAATGTCAGACATTTTAGCATTTTTCTAACCTCTGGGCATTTCTGGATGAACACTACTGACATGCAATGATAGCATTTTCATCCAGAGGCTCCCGCCTAGTTAGGAGAATATTGCAACACTGTCCTCAAGGCTGAGATGAGGTCCTTTAACAGGACACCTGCGATGCCTCCCTCACATCCTGCCTGCCCTTCATCCCATTCCTACTCCATTCTGGAGAGAGTATATTAAACTCATTAAGCCAGAATGCACACTTTGAAGATGATTATAGAAGTGCTTCCAAAGAGGTAAGAACAAGTAATACTATATATATATCCTTTGGTTGCATCCAAAGTTGGGCATATTTGCAGGAACTGAATTCTAATATTGTAGGTGTATTTTGGAAAACCATAGTATTTAAAGAGCATTTCCCTGACATTACCAGGAAGTCAGAAATTAAACACTGGTTTCTCCTGATTGGCATCCTTCGTTATTACTCCTCTTTCTTTCTTTCTTTTTCCTTCCTTCCTTCCTTCCTTCCTTCCTTCCTTCCTTCCTTCCTTCCTTCCTTCCTTCCTTCCTTCCTTCCTTCCTTTCTTCCTTTCTTCCTTTCTTTCTTTCTTTCTTTCTTTCTTTCTTTCTTTCTTTCTTTCTTTCTTCATATACCAGGTTTGTTTGGGCCCAATGCTTTGCTCTCTTTTTATCATTTCAACCCTCCCATAGCTCTTAGGATGGGACCAGGTATTCACAGGGGCTTCAATAGCAAAGTGGCAACTAACATTTAATAAATTCTTATTGTGTGTCAAGTAGAATAGCCAGCACTTTATCTCTCTTAGTTTACTTATGAGGTCTGTCCCAAAAGTATTGAGCCAATGTCAATAAAATTAAAACAGTTTGCATGGCTGATACTTTCAGAATGGACCTCATAATCCTCATTGCCATTTTACAGATACAGAACACTCACAGAGTTCATTAGTGGCAGAAGTGAAGTTTAAACTGAGAAAGTATGGCTTCAGTGCCTTTTCATTATTCTATGTTTCTCATAGTAACCTTTGTGCCTCCTTATATATTAAGAGTTTAGAAATTTATACAGTCACAGCTACAGGCTGAATTGTGTCCCTCTAAAATTCCTAGTTGAAGCCCTAACCCTTGATGTGATCATGTTAGGAGGTGAGGCATTTAGGGGGTAATGAAGTTAAATGTCATGAGGGTGGGACCCCATGATGGGGTCAGTGCCTTTATAAGAGGATGTTCCTCTCTCAGCTACGTGAGGACACAGAGAGGTGGCCACCTGCAAGCCAGGAAGAGAGCTCTCACCAAGAGCCAAACCTGCCAACACCTTTGTCTTAAACTTCCCAAAATCCAGAACTGTGAGAAATAAATGGTTATTGTTTAATCAACCTGTATGATATATTGTTATAGCAGTCCAAGTTCACTACAACACTGACAATTCACCTGTCTATTTCTTTATCCTTGATATTGGTGATATGCTGTGAAGAATTAAAAGCTAAGGTGCTTAGAACAACAATAAAGTAAAATTTTAATAATTAATTAATTAGAAGAAGAAGGAGGAGGAAGAGAAAAGCTAAGGTGCTTGGAAAATAAGGAGGTGGTCAGTGGTCTTTAAGATGAATGTCAATATGTATGTCATAATAAAGATAAAAGAATTTTACAGAGTGAGAAAATCTGTTTGAAAATATGTGGTCTAATTCCTTTATTTTATGTGAAATAGTGGAACCCAAAAAGGGTAAGTGACTTGCTAAATGCCACATAGAAGTCAACCTAAGGATTAGATAGATGACTGTTTATTTTATAGGATTAGAGAAGATTCATTTCTACCTATAAGGTAAGTGGACTCAGCTCTAAAAATAAAATGCTCTCATTCTCCACAAAGCGTGACTTCAAGTAGTAGGTAAAATTCCTCTTTTATTATTCTGACTAGAAAAGCTAAAATATGAGACACAATTAGAATCAGATGATGCCAGTTAAAAATTATTTAGAAAACAACAAGTTCAATATTTTGAATTTTTTTCCCTCTCTCTAGGACATAGTACTGAATCATTACAATGAGGCTTGTGACAAAAATGTTGACAATCTGCCATGTCTGTCTATTTATGACTTTCTCAGACTCCAGTAATTGTCAATAATAAGTAGGCTGCATTCAGACAGTAGGATTGGTTTACTACTCAGAATTATAACCAACTATGAGTAGTTCATTCTTTGGTTAGGTTATGCTTGTAAAAAGTGAGAAAATGGGATGAAAAATACATTCCACTCATAATGATAACCTAGAGAAGTCAAGTATTTTCATGAAAGAAATAACAAGGCATGCACACCTTGGACACAAAATTAAGTAGCGCGGTGAACGACTCTAGAGTGGGAGGTCTATGTGAGTGAGGCTTTTCAGGGTGCTATTTTATCAAAAATATACATGTTTGAATTTTAGAAGGTTCCATACATGTTTCCTTGAAGGTGACGCTTAACTAAATCATGTCTTTCCTTTCCCCTCAGGGGATCCTACAGTGTATGTCTTCACATGTTAGTAAGGCCAGGCTGATATATAAGGAACACTATGCACTAGCCACCAGGCAGGTGTTCTGGGCACGGACGGCTTCCAAAGTACAGTTATCACAGCCTCAGACTTCAGCTCTGCCTAGGTCTATTCCTGGAGACAGAGAAGATTATGTTTTCCTCTGCTCACATGAGCATGTACATGCATACATATATGTAAATCCAAACCAGGCACACGTGGTAGCACATTATTGGTTCCATACAGTGCTTTTGGTCTGATCAGCAAATGGCCCAACTTGCTTAGACCATAAGACTTCATCAACTTACATATTTTTAAAGCAGCTATATTCCGTGTATGCCTCATACTCAGATCAAGCTCTGCTAAATACCAGATTTTTTTTTAAACTTCAGCTATTGGAAAGGTAGGCCTTATCTATCTTATACACAAGGAGTTGAATTTTAAAAATATTTCATCTTATTGGTACAAATCAGTCTTAACAGATTGTTAAAGAATTCACTGATTCAAAGAACTTCTGTAAAACTCATACTGTATGCCAATGTGGGGAATGGGGAGGTGGATAAATTCCCTTCCTGTTTTTAAGTGCGGTGCAGTGTTGAAGAGAAGAGAGATGGCCGACCAACCAGTCCCAGAGCAACATGGTGCCTGCAGTGTCTGCCAGCCTTGGGAGGCACCACCTGGGAGGGTCTAACCCTGGGGAGGTAGTGAGGTATAGCTGGCTGGGGGAGTCCCAGTGCTATTTTGGTAGCTTTTAAAAATCAAGAATTGCCCTTGCTGGTGGCACAGTGGATAAGGCACCAACCGGCCTGAGAACCTAAAGGTCACTGGTTTGAATTCCCAGCCAAGAGACATAACCAGGTTGCAAGCCAGGTCTCCAGCCAGGTCTGTAGCTGGAGGCAGGTGAAAGGCAACCATACATCGATGTCTCTCTCCCTCTCTGCCTCTCTTCTTTCCCCTCTCTCTGGAAATAATAAATAAAATCTTTAAAATAAATAAATAAATAAAAATCAAGAATAAATGTTTTTAGATTTTGATGTTATTAGTTCCCCCATTTTGTATTACTTTCAAGTCTTCTGAACATGCTTCCTACATTGGTCAGCTAGGGGATGATAAAAACTAACTCGGGCTATAGGGCCTGGCCTCCGATGGTATCTTGTCCAGGCAGCTGTCAGAACAATCCTATAAAATCATGAGTGAGATCATATTATGGCTCAGACAAAATCCCTCCAAGACTTCCATCTAATTAGGAATAATGTCCAACCCTGACTGGTGTGGCTCAGTGGATTAAGCACCAGCCTGCAAAGCCAAGGGTTGCTGGTTTGATGCCTAGTCAGGACACATACCCAGGTTGCAAGCCAGGTCCGTAGCTGGAGGCAGGTGAAAGGCAACCATACACTTTTGTTTCTCTCCCTTTCTTCCTCTCTTCCTTACCCTCTCTCTAAAAATAATGAATAAAATCTTTTAAAGTAATGTTAAAAAAAATAATTAAGTCCAAATTGCATACACTAGCCTCCCCAAAGCAACATTATTTGAAATACCTTCTCCCTACTCCAGCTCATTTCCTCTCACTTTCCTTCTTTCTCCCTCCTTTCAGTCTAGCCCCTGGACAAGTCATGCTCCCACCTCAAGGCCACCATGCTTGTTTCCTCTGCCTGAAACTTTCTTCCCTCAGACATAATCTCTCCAATCATATAGCACTTCTCTCAAAGAGAAGTCTTCCCTGATCATCCAATCTAAGTAACATCCTTTTCTTTGCTGTCATTCTCTGTCCCCTTGACTACTTTATTTTCTTCCTGGCATTCCCCAGTATCTGACATACTATAGGTTTGTTTATTTGCTGTCTCCCTGGGTCCTCTGAAAATGGAACTTCCATGAGAGTGGGCATGCTCTTTTCTCTGCTTTATCCCCACTGTTCAGAAGATTCTCCGGCATATAATGTGTTCTCAACAGCCATTTGTTGAAGGAATGGTTTAATACTTAACACAGTTTGAGTATTTATTTAACATAGAATTTGTAGACATTGAGACACAATTGTCAGGACTCTGCAGTCACTTCTGCAGTCACTGTGGGAGCTGATCTCCCTGGTGGGGATTCAGATTCAATCATTGCACCAATGCAGGGGGCGTGACCCCAACCACTGGGCAAGGCAGGTAGAGAAAAACTGACGTCATGTGGAGAATTTCCCCTAATCATAATTTTTACAGTCAACCCAAACTGACTGTATGTTTATTTTTATGTGCTAGTATCCAACTTCACAGATCTGATCATTTCCCACTCTCCACTCTTGTTTATTCAGACCATTTTTCTAGGAAAGTTCATTTGTACCAGAGGGAGAATGCCAAAGCTCTTTCATTTTAGCTTCTCTCTCGTCACTAAAACCCCTGTTTAAAATAATACTATAAAATGTTCCATTGCAGTGAAAGCTTATTTTATTTTATTGTATGTGTGTGTGTGTGTGTGTGTGTGTGTGTGTGTGTGTGTAAAGTTCCTCTTTATGTAGGGTCCTTCCATGTTACCAATCAGCAAACTTACTTGGTTGATTGAATATATTGCACAGTAAAAAATTACTGCTCACGGAAATCCACTTTGCATTTCTTCTTTTTAGTTGTATGGTTCAAAGAAGAAATTTCTGGCTACAAAGATTAGAAAACCACAGTAAAGGAATATGTTCAATTTTGATCCATGCCTGCTTTTGCTCATTAACTAAGAGGCACATGAAGAAATAGAACAGAGCAGACAGAGAAGCTGTATACCAGGAAACATTTTTCAACCTGCCCTAGCAAATCATGAACACAGACCTCCAGAGAGTCAGTGAAAAGCTTCTTGTTGGGTCATTTGCAGTCAGACTGGTCCAGACACTTGAGATTTTTACTGTAGGGAATAATCCTGTCTGGACCCCCTAAGACCCAGGGAAGGGGAGGGCAAAGATGATGTAATAGGCTATTCTCTTTTGTAATGGGTATTGATTAATGCCAAGGCATGCTGGCATTAAACCCAAAGCAATTCTAGTTCATAGAAAAAAAGCAACACAACAATAGTGCCAATAATCAGCCAATGAGTTAGAAGTCAAAGCTAACAATGAGAAGCCCAATGGTTACTTGGAAGCTACTTAATGCCATCTCTCCCAGTCGCTGGCGTAAAACATATTATTCTCTTTGTGGCACATCAATGGTTGTTGGAACAGCTTTGGCCATCACAATAAGAGAGGAAATCTGTTTCACTCAGAGCGCCTGTGCATGTCTATCTTTATGAGTCCTCTTCTACTTAGGCCATTTCCTTCCAAAAGACAAATAAAAACGTGCTTGAGGTGGGAATGTACAAGGGGGCACAGAACAAAAGGAATAGAGACATCCAGAAATACCACTGAGCACCAGCTGCTTTTAGGGCAGACATTACAGGGTTACTTTGGGAGGCAATGCCCATCTTTGTTCTTCCTTATCGAATCCCCCCCCCCCCCTTTGCAAAGAAGACGCATGGTTAAGTTCTTCCAAGTAAAGAGTTCAATGTACATCTCTATTTCCAATTTCGATTTCAGTGAAGCCCAAATATCATTGTTCTCTCCCTAAGCACACAAAACCATCCATTTTAGAAAGACTGATTTTTATGATCCTGAAAATGTTTCTTAGAACCTAGATGCCTTAATCTGTTTGGGTTGCTACCATAAAATACCAAAGGCTGGGCAGCTTATAAACAACAGAAATTTATTTTTCACAGTTCTGAAGACTGCAAGTCTAAGATCAGAGTTCTAGCATAGTTGTAGTCTTGTGAGGGCCCTTTTCCAGGTTGCAGCAGGCTGGCTTGTTCCTGTTTCCTCACATGGTGATGGGAGCTAGGCAGCTTTCTGGGGCCTCTTTTATAAGGAAACTAGTCCCATTTATGAGACTTATGCACCCCCAAAGGCCCCACTTTTCTTAGGGCATTAGGTTTTAAGATACAAATTTTGTGAGGATACAACATTTAGATTATAACCCTAGACTTATCCTAAATTTCCTTCTGCCTCTGAATTTCTGTGCAAAGCTTGACTTCTACAGTTTACTGAATCATATGTTGGTATCTGATTTTTCTCACACTACTCAAGAAGTAAAAAATTTTTAACTTCATTTGGGCTTAGTTGGTTTCTTCCCTTTACCTGGATACAAGTTCTACAAGGATCAGCAAGATTATTTTATTTTATTTTATTTTTTAAGATTTTATTTATTATTCTTCAGAGACAGGGGAAGGGAGAGAGGCAGAGAGAGAAAGGGACGTCAATGTATGGTTGCCTTTCACCTGCCTCCAGCTATGGACCTGGCTTGCAACCTGGTTATGTGCCCTGGCTGGGGAATCGAACCAGCAACACTTAGGTTTGCAGGCTGGCACCTTATCCACTGTGCCACCAGCCAGGGCCTTCAGATAATTTTTAAATAGCCAAGAAATAGCCTCTCCAGGAGGAAAGGATCAGGAAAAAAGTCTAGTTGTTTACATTAGTATGCTCTCTTTTAAAATCAAGCTAACATGATTTTGAAAGCAAAGACCCTAAGAATCCTGAAACACCAATTCATAAGAACCTATGCACACCTATGTTCATAGCGGCACTATTTACAATAGCCAAGTGCTGGAAATAGCCTAAGTGCCCATCAGTGGATGATTGGATCAAAAAACTTTGGTACATTTACACAATGGAATTCTATATAGCAGAAAGAAAGAAGGAACTTGTACCCTTTGCAATAACATGGATGGAACTGGAGAGTATTATGCTTAGTGAAATAAGCCAGTCAGTGAAGGACAAATATCATATGATCTCACCCATTACGGGACAATAATGAACAAAACTAACAACAAGCAAAACAGAACCAAGTATATGAATACAAGGAATAGGCCTTCAGTGGTCAGGGG
>PVIW01001694.1:0-107200 GCA_004026585.1 Noctilio leporinus
TTTTTAGAAAGAGGGGGAAGGGAGAGAGGCAGAGAGGGAGAGAGACATCAATGTATGGTTGCTTTTCACCTGCCTCCAGCCACAGACCTGACTGGAGACCTGGTTTGCAACCTGGTGATGTGCCCTGGCTGGGGAATCGAACCTGCGACCTTTGGGTTCGCAGGCCGGCACCTTATCCACTGTGCTACCAGCCAGGGCCCCAAAGGATATTCTTATTTGTGGGATTAGTAATAGCTAAGGAGTGGAGAGGTGCTGTGATGTGGAACTCTGGTAGGTAAAGAAGGGGACTTGGTGAAAATTAATTGTGGACTTTTTCTTTACAGCACCCTTTGGGGTGGTGGGTCTCAGAACTGGTGTGTAGTTTTGCTTTGCCAAGGTGGTCTAGTCTAACTTGTCTGCATTACCTATTTGAATTCCCCTACCCAGCAACATGTCTTCAGTAGAAAGGGCAGGACTTGGGATTGCGCAGCCATAGGTTCCATCCTACTTTCACCATATAGATAGAAGCTTTGTGCAATTTATTTTTTAAGCAGACACATTAGCTACCTTATCTCATTAATCCTCTCAATAACTCCATGAGGTTGCTATTATAATCTTTATTTGTTCGATAAGAACAAACAGCTTTAGAATGTTGAGCTACTTGCTCTAGGTCATATAGCTGATAGCTTGAATTCTCCGAATTTTCTATTTTCTTATCCTTACCAAAGAGATAAGGACAGTTCCTCCCTCCTAGGGAATTGTAAATATTAAATGAGATAAAGATTGCAATGCACTGACATGGAGATTCCAAAAATATTAGTCTGAACTCCTTGTTTCTGCCCAGCCCCTTCCTTTGGGGATGATGTCCTGGAAAGGATGTGGCGGGCCAGTGACCAGAATTCTCATTTTTCAGTGGCCAATGCAAAGTCTCTCCAGACCCTAGCCCTTTCCCATGACAATGAGCAAACAGAATGCCTACCCTTCCTGCTGAAGGGTGCTGTGAAAATTAATTGGACTGCATACAGGAGCGTGCTGTACAAGTATAAAATGTGGTTATTAGCATGCCAAGGTGCCCTGGCAGAGATGTTGGGAGAGGAGATGCAGGGAGTAAATGCCAGAAGATTGCTTCCTTGCAGCGAGTTAGGGCCTAAAGGTAAATGTGAACACACTCCACCATTTTAACCATCCACCCTCGCTCGCTGTGCCTGAGATTCTTTCCCTCTGAACAACATCTTTCTGGAATCACCTGACCTGTCAAGAATTCCTGCTATGACTCTGTAGCTGGAATTGGGGGTGGATCTGACCTCAGTTTTCCTCTTCACCAGCTCCTACTTTTACCACGGCCGGGTGCCAGGTCCTTTTGCCCATTTCTCAAGAGTCAGTTAACATCAACCATGCTAATCTACTATGTGTCCTTTAATATTCTTGCTTTTTCTGCCTGTCTTTACTTGCTAAAGCCTTGGTACAACAGGAAAACAACCCAAAGATGGTAAAATAAATGCTTTGGATAAAGAACCACCAAAATGAATGATAACATAGATAGGAAGATTTCTTTTCTTTGAACACCAACCATGTAAGGGTAAAAGACATTTGGTGACTATAGTTTTATTTATTTATTTATTTATCTAAATTAACCTCAGATGCACAGACTGAGATTATTTATCACCATTGGTCCAGGATACACGCTAATCGGTATTCTATGTGTGACCTACTTCTTATTTTAAGCAAACAGATATAAACAAACAAACAAACAACCCTCCAAAGGTCACCAAAGCACCCTCAGCATCAACCAATCCATATCCTGACCATGTGATTCCACCAACAATACTTCTCCCTGCCTCCCTCCTGCCCCATGGCAACAACCATCATCGAGAATTCTGCGCTCATGTCATGTTTTTTATTTTTGCACAGTGTCATCACATTTATATGACTCTTTAAAATTACTTTCTTTGTTTTGATTTTTATCTTCATATAAAGGGCATAACTTCTATTATATGTAATTTTTAGGGACTTTTTCACTTGCACCTCTAAGATCACTCCTATTTTTGTGTTTTGCTGTAGTTTCTTTGCTCGAATTCTGTCTACGATTCCAATTTGTGAATATACCTCTGTTGACTTGCCCATTTTTATGTGGCTGGGTATTTAAATTGAGTCCATGAATTCATTTTTTTCTGTTCTGAACAATGTTGCTAAAACATAGATACTAAGGAATGAAATTTCTGGGTCACAGAGTTTGGGATGTTTAAATATAGAACATATTGCCTCACTGCTTCACAAAGCATCCGTTACACCCTCACCCACAGCATCTAAAGATTCTGAAGGAATAGAGCTTCTTCAGTTCTTAGCACTGTCAGACATCTGAACTTTTCCCAATGGCGTCTGTGTAGAATGCTAGGTAATTGTAGTCTTGATTTAGGATTTGTGGAGCATCTCTTTCTATGTGTTTCCTACTCTCTGGGATGCTTGCTCATTTATTTGCCCATTTTTCCATTTCTTGCTATGTATGTTCTTCTCACTGACTTATTGTTAGGAGTTCCTTAAATATTTTTGGCATTCATTTTTGTCATTTTTAGGACTAGTTCCATTTTCAATTCAATTGAGATAATTAGTCCTGAGAATACAAGACAGATGAATTTATTTTAATCTTTGATCAAATAAACCTTCTATTCCTGACTTTACCTTATTACCTTTAATCCTCTATCCTGTGACACCAGCAGATGAAATTATGTCACGCTAGAGAGAATCCTATATTCATTAGTATATTCCAAGAGGAAGTGAAAGTGGGTAAAGCCTAAAGCAAACTCTTAATTCCGTTTGTTCTAAGAAAGGTAGAATAGTCCTCCTAATTTCTGTCCAGGTTTAATTAATGAGCCTCCTTGATGCCCTTTGCCATAGTCACAGAAAGTGACCTATCTTTCTCCAAACTCATCAAAGAATTACAGATGGGTGTTTCTTCTTTTATGTACTTCGAAGCGATGAGACAGACTTCGGAAAAGTCATACAGAGAGAGATTCGTTATTCATGTAGATGAGTCTCACAATTCAATAGAGCTAATTAGGAAAATGATGGAGTAAATTAGCACTTTGTGCACGTGTATTAATATTAATAAAATTGCCATTTTACCCTGGGGTGAAAACAGAAGAGAAGGAGAACACAGACATGACCAGCTAGTAAACTATGAATGAGCTGCTTCATGGGACACTGACCACCCTCATCACCCTGGAGAATCTGGTGTTTGTCATCAAAATTTCCCTAGTGAAAAGAGAAAATTTTTTTCAAAGGTATAGGTGAACTACTTTTGCTTTATGACTTGGAATCCTTGAAAGGAAAATAAAAAACATTTCAGTCTTTGTTGACAATAATAACTAGCAGCACATTATTATTACTTATATGGCAATTTCATATCCGCCAAGTTTTACAACAAACTCATACAGTAACTTGTTAGTATGTTCCCTTTCTTAATTTAAGAATCTGTCTTCAGGTGTACAGGTCATGTAATGTTCCCCATACCCATTCCATGACCACTGTCTCAACTCTAGCCACCATCCTGGTCTTGACCCTTGCCCCCTAAAATGTATTCTCTGAATCAAGGCTGCAGCAACCACTTGAAATCATTAATCTGATTGTGTTACCCTCACACCAGCTATAAACCTTGTATGCAGAATTGACCTACATTCTCTAGCACACGAGATCCCTTCCCAAACCAGCCCTGTGTATCCCTGCATTCTTATCTCGGGCCAGCCCCATTCCTACATCCTATTATTCTATATTCCAACAGCATGGCACTTCATGTTTCTCCAGATACTTGAATGGACCTCTGGGACTTTGTTAATGTTTCATCTCTACCTTGAAAGCTGCCTTCCCTCCTGTTCCATCACCTGGCTCCTCAGGGTATCACTGTTGAGGTTATTCTTTCTGGAATGTCTGCCTCCACACCCATCCCCCACAAAGGCTGTGTTTTCAAAGAACACTCACATATTCTCATAGACCTCTCAGCATGCTGTCATTTCTTATTTATTAGCCAGTCTTCTACAGGAAAGAAAATCCTAGGGACGGGGGTCAGTGCTTGTTCATGATGATGTCACCCACTGCCTAGGACATTAGTTGGCATAATGCGTTGTCAAAAGAATGGATGGGGGGAGGAGAAACAAAAAGAATGGATGAATAAGAAGATGAGTGTTGATGATTCACAGCATTGCTTAGAAAAGGAAGACTAGGAAACCCACCTTGAAATCCGATGTTCTTTCTAATATTCACATAGTTGCCTTGGCTCATTTTTGCTTTATTATGTTCAGGGTGCTGAATCGAATAACCTGTAAGGCTATTCATTAGATGGAGCTTAAGAGCTTCAAATTTTACAAGACTCATTATTGGAATTCTTCCTACATCTTCAGTAGATTTGCTTAATTTGACTCCAGAGGGTCATGGAATCTATAGGGAACTTCCTACTTTAGTTTACTGGACCTTTATTTTTCCCTGATCATAATTAACTCCCTACTACCCCTTCTTGGTTTAGTATTCAAAATCCTTCACCAAGGCTCAATTTCCATTTAATAGGAGAAAATCTTCCAAAAACTATACATACTCATTACAAGCTTAATTCCATACATGACTTTCCAATCTCATTATTTATTTGTTTGAACATTATTTGCATATGTAATCAGGGTTCTTAATCAGATGATTTTGATTTCATCAAAGAGGAGATTATCCTGGATGGGTCTGACCTACTCAAGTGAACCCTTTAAAAGAAGGTTCAAAAGAGAGATTTCTCTTGCTTGCCTTAAAGAAGCAAAGAGCTACATTGTGAGCTGTCTGGAAGTTCCTTCCATAGTCAGTTTCCATGTGGTAGGACCTCAGGGTGTCCTCTGGCTAACAGTGGTGTCTTGCTAAGAGGCAGCAAGAAACCAGGAGCTGCAGCCCCATGACTTCAAGAAACTGATGCTGATCCTGCCCACCACCAGTGAGCTTGTAAAAACACTCAAAGACACAGACAATACCGCAGACCCTGCCAACTCCTCCCTCAGTTTCAGTCTGGCATGAGCCTAGGAGAGGACCCAGCTAACCTCTAACAGAACTCCTGACTCATAGAAATGATGAGGAATCAAACTGATGCTGTTTCAAGTTGCTAAACCTTCGGTCATTTGTTGTGTAGCAATATAAATCTAAAGCAGGGAGTCATGGTGTCCTGCGCCAGGGAAGTGTTAGTGAAATGGTGGAAATTAAAGTCGAGTTATGTGTATTGAGGAGTAAATGGAAGATAGTGAGATTGTGGTGTGTAAAGAAAAATAAAATATAAACAGCTTTCTCTTGATGTGGTGGAAGATGCAGGTATTCCATGAAAGGAAAAGAAACAGGCAGGTGAAGCAGTACTTGGCATAAGGTTGAGCCTATGGGAGGGTTTATTTATAATAGATGCATCGTATGCAGTGTAAGGGAATAATGGTAAGAGTCTTGCCCATGGGAATTGTGTTCTTTTATGGACTGCAATGACAGCGTCCTGGGAGATTTGCAGGCAGGAGGTTGAGGCTTCCTGGTAAGATTTATTGGAGAAGCAAAATCAGAGGACTGCCCCTGGGTTCAAAGTGTCTGATCTGCATCTGCCCTACTGTGGAAAAGTTGTCTCCATCAGGCCCAGAAATAGGGCCAGTGCCCAGAGGTTCTGTGCTGTGCCAAAGTTCAGTGAAAGTTTAGTCCAGTTCCCAGCTGTGGTCTGGTCAGCTGGTGCTGCCCTACCCACCCAGTACCCAGACTCTGCTTGGAGCCTGCTTGAAGTTCGCCTGGCTGCAGGGCGACATGGCTGCTACAGAGAGAACACGTGTACAAATGGTATGAGCATGTGTTACCAAGTGAGAGAAAGAAAAAAGAGCCTTTGTCTTTGTTAGGCTCAGGTTGTATTATTTAGGGCTTGGGAAGAACCAGGTGCTTCTTTAAACTAACCAATCAACTTCCCAACTCTCTGTGGGCTTTGTTGGGCCTGCCCCCTAACCTATCTATTTCCTAGATTTTTCAGGATCCTGTGTCCCTTATCCAACCTGATTCCTTCCCCAGGCTAGACAGACAGGTGTCTATGGTTGCCATCTTCGCTTCTACTGTGCAAGTGCTAACTTCTGCCCATGGTCTGGAGGGATGGACCAGTTGTTCCCTGGGGAGATTAGAAAGCTGGTTCTTCCTTCTTATGTGGGAAGGCTGAAGAGTATTAATCCCCTGGTGGGGCAGCACTGTGGTTCTTCGACATGCCTATGATTGCTGAAACATCCAGGCAAAGCAGGCTTCTTCTCCCTAACTTATTATGCTTAATAATGTCTGATTTCTGTCCCGGTTGGTAGGTCAGTGGATAAGGTACCGGCCTGCAAACCCAAAGGTGCTGGTTCGATTCCCCAGTCAGGGCACATAACTAGGTTGCAAGCCAGGTTTGTAGCTGGAGGCAGGTGAAAGGCAGCCATACGTTCACGTCTCTCTCCCTCTCTTCCTCTCTCCCTTCCCCTCTCTCTAAAAATAATAAATAAAATATTTTAAAAATGTCTGATTTCTTTTGCACCCTTTCTTTTAATATCTAGCTACCTGTGCTAATAAGAGCAGTAGAGGAAGTGGATGACAGGGTTTATAGGACATGACTGGGTTATGAATGTAAGAAAGTATAGATAACTGAAGTTGTTTTCAAATTAAGTAATTACACATGGTGACAGCAGTTCGATATTTGAGGCTGTTAACTAGATTCGCAAGGTTCTTAGTATAAATATCATATAATGTTTTCAAGACACTGTAAGCAGAGACAGTATGTGATATTAGAAGCTGGCTAATGTTCACCGTCTGGAGTCCAATCAGCAACCGCTGGCCTTTGGTTGGAACCTAAGAAGGTCACTTGTTTAGGTCGGAAGGAAGTACAAATAGTGATCAAGAACATGCAACAGTGCCCTTGGGGAACCAGAGATCCTATTCTGCCTCCACCAGTTGGCTCCTTTACCTTAGATAAGTTACTTAATATTTCAAAACCATGTTTCCCTTATCTATTTATGAAAGAAGAAAATAATGGCTAACAATACCTGTTGTTAAATATTTTAAGGTGAAATAAGATCATGAATGCCATGTGCTTATAATGCAATGATGAGTGTGTTTTATATAGTGTGTCAAACAACAGGTATTACATCTTTGTTTCCCTAGGTTCCCACACTGAAAAATATAACATTTATTGATATTACATCATAAGTCTTAATAAAAAACTAGCAAAATGTATCTCTAATACATAATAAGAGTAGCTGTGCATTACTCAGTTGGTTGGAACATTGTTTTGTATTCTGAAAGGTCATGGGTTCGAAACCTGGGCAGGGCACATGCTTAAGTTTCAGGTTCCATCCATGGCTGGGAAGTTGGTAAGAGGCCTGATGTTTTTTTCTCTCTGTCTCTCTCTCTCACTCCCTTTGTCCTTGTGTGAGTATTTAAAAATAATAATAAAATAGCTATAAAGACTCTAAAGACTCCAGTTCTGAAAAATAATAAGTGTTCACCAAACACTTATTCCCAGTTATTTTATATCTAAGCTGATCTAAGCTATAGGGGAGATTGTGTCAGAATCCAGGCATATGTAACATGGGCTCAGTTTTCTCTCCTTGACATGGATCACTGGGCAGGTAACTGGAAACCCCACTAGCGGAATGACACTTCCTTAAATTCTAGGCCTCTGCAAAACTTAGACCTGGGGGAAAGCTTCTTTCACAATATAAGGTCATGGCTCTCCAGGAAATTCCTGAAGGACCAGACAATTCTAAATGTGATGGATGTGAATCTCAGAAAATGCATGGCATACAGTAATACTTACTCACTATTACTTAGACCCATCACCATGTGTAGGCAAGAGGCATAGGCACTGAATTTATGGGCTTTGGCCTTAGAGAGGATTTTATAAATTTGACAAAGGCAAGGGAAGTACGAAAATAAATGAGACTACATTAAATTAAAAGTTTTCTGTAAAATAAAAGAAACTGTTAACAAAACAAAAAGATGATGAACCAAATGGGAGAAGATATTTGTATGTGACACCTCCAATAAGGGGTTAACATCCTAAATATATAAAATATATAAAGAACTCACATAACTCAACAACAAAAAATAATTCAGTTTAAAAATGAGCAAAGGGCCCTGGCTTCTGGAACAGTGGATAAGGAGCCAGCCTGTGAACCCAAAGGTCACTGGTTCGATTCCCAGCCAGGGTACATAACCAGGTTGCAAGCCAGGTCTCCAGTCAGATCCATAGCTGGAGGCAGGTGAAAGGCAACCCATACATTGATGCCTCTCTTCCTCTCTGCCTCTCTCCCTCCCCCTCTCTCTGAGAATGGTAAATAAAATCTTTAAAAAAGTATTATGTTTAGTGAAATAAGCCAGTCAGTGAAAGACCATATGAATCACCCTTTGAATGCCATATGAAATCACCCCTTTTTCAGGACAATAATGGGCAAAACAAACAAATAAGCAAAACGGAACCAGATGCATGAATACAATGAATAGACCTTCAGTGGGGAGAGGGAAGGGGGAGGAGGGGAGGGGGAAGGGGGAGGGGCAAGGAGGAGGCAAAGAAGGGGAGTAGTTTAGTCAGGGAACTAGCATGGAAGAACCATGGACATGGACAGCATGTCAGAGCTGGAGGGAAGTGGGTGCTCCTTACCCTGGGGTTATAAAAGCCTGAGCCCACACTCCATCAACATCTTTATGAGGCAAAAAAAGAAAGGGCTGCTTCATTCAAAAAGTTATCAGTACTTGGCAAGACGTGCTCCGACCAGTAGCCTTCCTAATGTCTATAGTTGCCACGCTAATCAGCCACAGCACAGTACCCAGCCTGGGAAGAGGAATGTCAACTCTGGGATTTGCAAGGGGTCGGAGGGCCCAAGGAAACTCGGGTATGACACCCAGGCGTGTCAGCTGAGGTATCTCGATCCTAGACCTTGTGGTGAACTAGTTTATCAAAGTTGGCCTTTGGAGTGAAGCAAAACTTTGGAAAGTGAATATGTGAGTTTCATAAGGTTATCAAAGCCTGGATTTTTACTCTCATTTTCTTGCCTCCAAGTTCAGGGTCACTTCACCCTCTACCCCATTGTCCCACATGCAAGAATAGTTATAACACAGTTTGTTTTTCTTAAGCCCAATGCCTCTTCTCTCCTATTTATTTATTGAAATATTTTATTCATTATTTTTATTTTTAAAAATGTTTTATTCATTATTTTTAGAGAGAAGGGCAGAGAGGGAGGAAGAAAGGGAAAGAAACATCAATGTATGGTTGCCTTTCACCTGCTTCCAGCGGGGGACCTGGCTGGAGACCTGGTTTTGAGCCCTGACTGGGAATTGAACCAGCGACCCTGGTGCCAATCCACTGAAACACATCAGCCAGGTTCTTCTCTCCTTTTTACATCTTCTCCTTTTAAAAAATTAGAGTTTACATATAATATTAGTTTCAGGTGTACAATATCATACTCTGACATTTATATACCTTATAAAGTGATGACATTTATATATCTTATAAAGTGTGGTAACCATGTGTCCCCTACAGAAGTATTACAATATCATTGACTATATTCCCTTAGCTTTACATGGCTTATTTATCTTAAGTTGGAAGTTTGTTGTTTTTACTCCACTCACCTGTTTCTCCCATTCTCCCTCCCAACCTCCTCCTCTGGCCAGCACCAGCATGTTTATGTTATTGACACATCTGTTGCTGTTTTGTTTTGTTTATTCATTTGTTTTGCTTTTTAGATTCTACATAGAAATAAGATCACACCGTCTTTGTCTTTCTCTGTCTGACTTATTTCCCTATGTTTGGTACTGCCTCAGTCCAAGCATGTTACTACAAATGGCAAGATTTCCACCTTTCTTACAGTCAAGCACTCTCCGAGTGGGTGTGAGCAAGCGTACGTATGTGCACACCACAGTTTCTTCATCCGTTCACCCACGGATGAATACTTGGGTGGATTCCAAGCTTTCCTGTCGCAGATCAGGTTGCATGAACATAGGGGTGTGTTTATCTTTTTCAATGAGTGTTTTGGATATCTTCAGATAAATACCTCAAAATGGTTGCACGGTAGGTCTATTTTGACTTTTTCCAGGGACCTCCGTACTGCTTTCCACAGTGACTATACCAGTTTATAATCCTCTCCAGTGGACAAGGGTTCCCTTGTTATTCCTGGATCGTTAGCAATACTTGCTATTTGATGTCTTTTTGATGATAGCCATTTTGACAGGTGAGAGGGACATCTCAATGTATGATTAACATTTTCCTGATGATTAGTCATGTTGAGCATCTTTTTAAAAAAATTTTATTGTTGTTGTATTACATCCATCCCCTTTTTGCTCCCCTCTGTCCCCCTCCCCACCCACCCATTCCCCACAAAGTCAACATCTTTTTATGTCTGTTGGCCATCTGAATGCAATCTTTGGAGGAGTGTCCATTCAGGCCCTCAGTTTTGTTTTGCAAAGACTTTTTCTATGATGTTGAGTAGCACGAGTTCTTTATATATTTTAGATGTTAACCTTTTATTGGATATAGCATTAGTAAATATCTTTGTTTATTCAATAAGTTACTTATCAATTGTTGACTATGTTGGGCAAAACCTTTTTAGTTTAATGTAGTCAAACCAAACAAACAAAATGTGTTTATTTTTGCTTTTGTTGCCCTTGCTTAGGGAAACATATTTTAAAATATATGGATAATAGTGACATTAAACAGTTTACTGTCTGTGTTTTTTTCTACGAGTGTTATGGATTCAAGTCTTACATTTAAGCCTTTAATCTATTTTGCATTTATTATTTTTGTAGATGATATTAATAAGGAGGTTCAGATTCATATTTTTTGCATGTAGCTTTCCAGTTTCCCAACAATTTGTTGAAATAAAACATCTTTCCCATTGTGTATCCTTGTCTTCTTTGTTGTAGATTAATTGAAAATATAGGCATGGGATTCTTCCTGGGCCTTTAGTCTGTTCCATTAAATGATGAGTCTTTTTGTGCCGGGACCATGCTGTTTTGTTTACAATAGCTGGTAATGTAGTTTGAAATCAGGGAGCATAATACTTCCAACTTGGTTTTTCTTTCTGAAGATTGCTTAGGATATTCAGGATCTTTTGTGTTGTCATACGTTTTTTAGGATGATTTGTTCTGATTCTGAGAGACATGCCATTGGTGTTTTAATAGGGATTGATTTGAAATCTATAGATCACTTGTGTAGTATGAACATTTAAACAATAGTAGTTATTCCTATCAATGAGCAGAGTATATCATTTATTTCTGTTGTCTTCAATTTCTTTCACCATTGTCTTATAATTTTCCAAGTGCAAGTCCTTGGTTAAATTATTTCTTGTTTCTTTCTTTTTTTTGGATGCAATTATAAATGGGATTAGTTTCTTAATTTCTCTTTCTGATAGTTTGTGATTAGTGTATAGAAATACAACACATTTCTGTATATTAATTTTGTATTCTACACCCTTACTGAATTTATTAATTCTATTAGGGTTTTTGTGGAATCTTTATGGTTTTGTATATATAATATTATGTCACCTGTCAATTGTCAGTTTAACTTCTTTCCAATTTGGACACCATGTATTTATTTATTTTTCTTATCTAATATGAGTGCCCAGGACCTCTGATACTGTTTTTAATTAACAGCGGTGAGAATGGGCATCCTTGCTTGCTTCCTGATCTGAGAAAAATAGCTTTCAGCTTTTCACCATGGGGTATAATGTTGACTGGGTTTGTTACATACGCTTTTTATTATGTTGAGGCATGTTCCTTCCACACCCCCTTAATTGAGAGTTTTTAGTATAAAGGGATGTTAAATTTTGTCAAGTGCTTTTTCTGCATCTATTGAGAGTCTCCTGTGATTTTCATTTTTTATTTTGTTAATGCGGCATATCACATGGATTGATGTACAGATGTTGAAGCAATGCTTCACCACTGGAATAAATCCTACTGGATCATGGTGGATGATCTTTTTTTTTTTTTTTTTTTAAAGATTTTATTATTTTTGAGAGAGAGGGGAAGGGAGAGAGGCAGAGAAGGGGAGAGACATCAATGTATGGTTGCTTTTCACCTGCCTCCAGCCATGGACCTGGCTGGAGGCCTGGCTTGCAATCTGGTTATGTGCCCTGGCTGGGGAATCGAACCAGCGACCTTTGGGTTCACAGGCCTGATCTTTTTAACATATTGTTAAATTTTGTTTGCTAATATTTTGTTAAGAATTTTTGTATCTATGTTCATCAAGGATATTGCCCTTTAATTTTCTTTATACTTTTTTGTCCAATTTTGGTATTAGAGCAATGCTGGCCTTCTAAAATGAGTTTGGAAGTATTCCTTCCTCTCCAATATTTTGGAATATAGCCATATACCACATAATAATGTCATCCCAAGAAATGTGTCATTAGGAAATTTCATAATTGTTCAAACATCCTAGAGTGTATATTTATAAATACAGATGGTATAGCCAACTATGTACCTACAGTGTATGGGATAGCATTCCTCCTACACCATAAGCTTGTATGGCACGTTACTGTACCAAACAACACAAGGTAAAATAAAGCACAAGAGAAAACAATGCAATGAAAGGATGTGGTAAACATGAGGTGTACGAAGTCAATGTTAGCAGAATATGACTTACTGTTCTACAGCAATTATTTTTTATTAGTAGAAAAAGTATGCTCTAAAATCATGATAAAAAAGCGAAGTATAGTAAATATATAAACCAGTAGTACAGTGGTTTATTATCATTATCAAGTATTATTTGCTGTACATAATTCTATATGCTATACTTTGGCAACTGTCAGCATAGTAGGGTTACAGCAGTATCACCACTGAATGAAAATTTATGATGTCATAAGGCAATAGACAATTTTCAGCTCCATTATCACCTTTATGGGACCACTATTGTTCACTGAGATGTTATGTGGCAAATGGCTGTAGTTTGAAAAGAACAAGTATTAATTCTTTTTTAAATGTTTAGTAGACTAAACCAGTGAAGACGTCTGGTCCTGGACTTTTCTTGTTAGTAATTTGATTACTGATTTAATTTCCTTATTAATACTCAACCTGTTTAGGTTTTCTTTTTTTCTTCCTGATTCCCTCTAGGAAGATTATTGCTGGGAATGTATTCATTTCTTTGAAGTTATCCAGTTTATTGACATATAATTAATTGCTTCTATCATTCTCTTTTGACCCTTTGCATTTATTTCTGCAATTGTATTTATAACTTCTTTCATTTCTGATTATATTTCTTTGGAATCTCTCAGTCTCTTTCTTGACGAGTCTGTTTAAAATTTATCAAGTTTGTTTATCTTTACAAAGAACCAAATCTCACCTTTATTGGTCTCTTCTATCTTTTAGCCTGTTTTATTATTTCTGTTCTGAACTTGAGTACTTTCTTTCTTCTCCTAACTTAGGGCTTTGTTTATTTTTCTTTTATCTAGTTCTTTTAGTTTTAAGGTTAGGTTGTTTAGTTGAGATTTTTTATTGTTTCTTGAGGTAGGTCTGTATTGCTCTAAACTTTCCACTAGCACTGCTTTTGCTGTGTTCTATAGATTTTGGAAAATGATGTGTTCATTTTCACTGTTTCAAAGATTTTTAAAAAATTTCATCTTTGAGTTCTTCATTGACTTATTGGTTGTTTAGTAGCATGCTTTTTAGCCTCTACATGTCTGTAATTTTTTTTTCAGATTTCTTCTTGTAATAATTTCTAGTTTCATGCTATTATGTTTGGGAAAGATGCTTGATATGATTTCAATCTTCTTAAATTTACTAAGTCTTGTTATGCGGCCTAACATGTGATCTATCCTGAAGAATGTTTCACATGCCCTTGAAAATAATGTATAATTTGTTGTTTTTAGGTGGAATGTTCTGTATGTATCAAATAGATTAAAATGATCTAGTGTGGTATTTAAGGCTTATGATTCCATGTTGATTTTCTGTCTGAATGATTTATCCATTGCTGTAAGTGGGGTGATAAAGTTCCTTACTATTATTGTAATACTGCCAATCTCTTCCATTATATTTGTTAATATTTGCTTTATGTATTTAGGTGTTCCTATGTTGGGTGCATTGATGTTTATAACTGTTATATCCCCTTCTTAGAAGAATTCCTTTATTATTATGTGTTTTTATCTTTGTCTATTATCACCGTGTTTCTTAAAATCTATTTTATATAATGTAAGTAACACAACCCTAACCTTTTTTTTGTTTTCATTTGCATGAAAAATCTTTTCTATCCTTTCAATTTCAGTCTATGCATGCCTTGAGATCTTAAGTGAGTCTCCTATGAGGAGTTCATGTATTTTTAAAAAATCTATTCAACTCCTGATGTCTTTGATTAGAACAGTTCATCCATTTACATTAAAAGTAATTATTGATGGGTGTATACTTATTGCCCCCTCCCAATAGAATTATATTCTGGAGGGCGGGCCCCTTGCAGTACAGGCTTCCCCTGCTAGGTGGGTGTTCTAGGAACCCACCTGTAGCCGCTGGCATTGTTAGGAGAGGTTTTTTTCAGCTTCAGTGAATTTTTTTGAAGACTGTTTCAATGTGTTTGCCCATTTCATGATGGGTGATTTACAAGACAGCTCACCTGCCCACACCATGCTGATGTTTAGCAGTTTTGACTAAAAACAGCATCAACCCTGTGGCCTCCCTATTTATTCCATCTCACCCCAGGCAACTTTTCTCTTTTGTTTCTCTGGATGAAAAAAAAAAAAAAAAATGTCCACGAAAGGACAGCTTTTGTCCATGTGGAAGAGGTGAAACAAAAAACAGCAGAAGAGGCTAAAAGGTGTCAACATTGATGAGTTATAAAAACTGTTTCGAGAAGTGCAAAAAAGTCTTCATAGGTGTATTGCATCAAATGGAGAGTACTTTGAAGGTGACTGAAGTTTAAACATGTAAGAATAAATACACACTTTTATAAATAAATATTGTTTTGGGGGGGTTCCCCTTGTTCCCCTTGTAACTATGTGCACATCAGTCTATTTTAATAAAGTTGATGGTCACTTAGTTTTGAACATATTCTAAAAGCACTACCTTTCTACACCCTCACCCAAGTTTTATGTTTTTGACATCATATGTTACATTTTTTTATATGTTTGTATCTCTCAACCAATTATTGTATACATAAATTATTTATTACTTTTGTCTTTTAACCTTTAAACTGGCTTTATAATTAATTGATTCATTACCTATCCTATATGTTTGCCTTTACCACTGAGATTGTTTTTTTTAATTTCATATATGAGCCACACCAGTCAGGGCTATATTTTTAATTTTAGTCATTGTAGTCTTCAATTTGATAAAAGAATTTTTTTCTTCTCTTTGTTGAAGGTCTCATTGAATCTGTTTGTTCTTAAGTTCTGTTAGCAACTTTATGACTGTTGCTTTGAACTCTTTGGTAGACTGCTTATCTCTGTTTATTTTAGTTCTTTCCATGGGAGTTTGTGTTGATTTCTTATTTGGGCACATTCCTTTGTCTTCTTATTTTACCTTACTCCCTGTGTTTCTATGTATTAGGTAAATTAGCTGTGCCTCCCAGTCTTATGAAAGTGGCCCATGTGTATACTGTGAAGCCTAGTGTTGACCTTGCCTTGGTCAGTACAGCCAGATGCTTTAGAAATGTCCCCTGTGTGGGTGCAAGCATCCTCTTGTGACTGGGTCGGGAAGGTTGCCGGGGTGCTGGTGGGTGGGGTTGGCCCCAGGAGTCTGGCTACAAGGCTGGAATGGGCATGGCAGACCCCTGGCATGGCTGGCTACAGGCTGAGTGTTGTCTGCTGTGGGCAGGCTGGTATGGGAACTCCTTTCTTAGAGCTGGAACTGCTTTGGAGGCTGCAGACTAAGGCCTCCCTGCCCCCAAGTGTGGGAATTGTTCTATGTAGTTGTAGTTGGTGTGTCTGTGGGAGGAGGTGAGCTTTCTCTTTTCCAACAACTCTCTAAAATCCATGAAGGAATAATGGAAGTCGCTGGGCCAATAACAAATCTTATTTATTCTCCAGAAGCTGCATACAATACTGTAGATGAGAAAGTTACTCCAATTCTGTAAGTCAAATGGAAAGGTGGAGAAAGGTGGAGGTGGTTCAACAAAGAAAGCGTTCACATATAGTTGAAAGAAGTGGAATCACTTCAAAGGGAAGATATGATTAAGAATGTGCCTTTAAGTATTAACCTAAATATTGGCATAGAAAGGAGAACAGAAAGACCCAATGATGGTGGGAACAAGTAGCAGCAGGAGTGGAGGAAACCAGGCCTGTAGCATGAGGAACCACAGGCCTGGAGTTGCTTGGAGCAGGGGAGGTGGACAAGTTTAAGGTGTATATTTGGGCGAAAAATGAGGCTAAGTCTTGGCAGAACATGATAAAGCAGGAAGACCTTTGGACTTAAAGTCAAAAGGCTTATGCTTTCATCTTGCACACGTAACTTAAACATCCAAACCTTGATTGTTTTTCTCTTTACAAGAATGTTGTCAAGACAAAATATGATCACGGTGTGAAATATCCAACAGTATCTAGCACTGGATATGTGTGCTAAATAAAAAAATGGTTTCTATTTGTTTCTTCATTGCCTTGCTTTAGAAAGTTAGAATCATCATTGAACCCTGACTTAGATACTGTGGGTTTCTGTTGACGTCATTTATTTTTGCCTACACTTTTTCTAGAATTAACCAACTTCAATCTAACTTCATAAGCTAAGACCATAATAACTGCTGTCTTTTTGTTTTCATTTCTAAAAAAAAATCTCTTTTCCAATTATTTTTATATGTAACTGTCAGATTAATTTTAATTAAACACCTTTTTCATCCCAGAGACAACCGTTAACAGTTTGTAATATGCAGAGGGGTTCCTGTTTGTGTTCATTGTATCAAATCCACATTCCTCAGGCAATCAACAGCCTCACCCCCCCAATTCACCTTCTCCCCTCCCCATTCTCCCAAAGTCTCTTCTATAATTATGTCAGCCCATGTTCAGTTTTTCCTCAGATAGAGTGAATATATATATATATATATATACACAAGGTCTGTTCAGAGTGTATCCAGATATGTAATATGACAAATAGAGACATTTATTGAAGAAGACACAAGATATAAGATACATTGTACACAGGACACTGACTGATGCCTCAGTTTCCTTCAACATAGGCCCTTTGGAACCTCACACAGTTCTCCCAGTCACCGTCAGCTGCCCTGTCATATTTTCCTGCATCTCATTGAGAGTCTGAAATCTCTTCCCTTTCAAAGGTGAGTTTAGTTTTGGGAAAGACAGTAGTCACAGGGCACCACATCAGGGCTGTAAGGTGGGCTGAGTCACCTAGGTGATTTAATGTTTGGCCAACAAACTGCATGAGACATGATGCATAAGTGGGCACATTGCTGTGATGAAGCTGCCAATCACCAGCTGTCCAGAGCTATGTCCTTCTGAATCATCAGAGCAGTTTTTGTGGAGGAATATTCAAGCTTAACACAAAATGTGATGCAATTTCATTGCCCCACTTGCTCAGTCATTTTGAATGTGACAGCCACACAGTACACAGGCTCAGTCAACGGCATCTACCACCCCCACTAACCAGTACAGTGAAGTCGTCATTGTTCACACATGCACATTCCAGGCCACTTTCCTTGGCTGCCAGGCTACATCAATGTTGTGCCAATCGCATTTATGTAATTATAAAATCCTCTAAAGCCTCCCCCCTTTATCTTCTAATCCAGATCGGACTCAGACAAGGGCCCATCCTTGTCACATTTGGCTTTGCCGTAACCTCACTGTGGCCTGAATGACCACCGCATTGTACCGTTAGGTATAACACACTCTTTCCTTATTGCTGTTACCTTATATCTATCTTATGACTGTCATGGACTGAATGTACTTTAAAGGCTAATACAGTTTCAATTTCTTACTATCCTCCCTCTGCTGATCATTGCGGCAGGTTATAAAATATGTGTCTGATATATGCTTATAAACAATAACATCACTGTATATCAGCAAGCTTTTCTCTCTTGCTCCAGGGATAAGAACGTTTTAGAGAAGTTGAAGGAAAAACCTTGACCCTGGTTTTGTTTGTTTTTCAGTTCCAGTTGAAGTTTGAGGATGTGTTGTTTACCAAAATATCTCTTGCTTGCCTGTGAACTAGAGTGGCCCAAGCATAACCAGGGGAGAGCAGAGATGGAAACATGCGTGCTGTTTTTAGAGTCTATTGCCTGGCTACATTATGCACTTAACCATTAAATGTGCTAAAGAAACTCTAGGACATTTCTTGTTAACACTCTATTTAAGGTATTTATCAGTAATAAATACACAGGGTCTATGATTCTTTAAGAAAATAAGAAATACTTAGGATCAATAAAAACACTGTTTTGTTCTCATTCCTAGAACTATTTTCATTCTAGGGGAAACAAGTGATTTCTAATTGAGTAGATTAAAGATATGAAGAGATTATTAATATAGTATTCAATATATTTGTAGTAATACTATTAAATGCAAGCTTTCATTTCTCCTGCAGGAACTTAGTATCTCTGATAATTAAGAAAGTAAAGGTAGTTTCTTCCTGACATTGTATGTCAATTTTTTATTATACCGTTAAGATCAATCTCTGCCTTTCTTTTCCTACTTTCGGATCATCGCTGAGGTTGGTAAGACCTCAGGAACTATCCTGTTTGATAATATATCTATTCCGTGCTCAGCATCCAGCCTGTTTTCCTTTGTCTCTTGGCAGAGTTCATGAAAGAGAGGGTCACATTTATCATCCATACCTATTTTTATTTTAAATGTATTGTTGTTCTATTATAGTTGTCCCATTCCCCCCCTTGCTTTCCCCTGTTCTGTCCACCCCACCCCATTTCCCACAGTCAGTTCCCACCCTGTTGTCTATGTCTATGGGTCATTTCGTTCCTTGACTAAATGTTTCCCCTTCTTTCCCCCATCTTTCCCCTCCCCCCAGCTCTGGTCGCTGTCAGTCTATTTCTTGTTTCCAAGCCTCTGGTTCTATGTGGCTCATTTGTTTGTTTAGTTCATTAGGTGTCTGTATTAGGTGAGATCATATGGTATTTGTCATTCACCACCTGGCTTATTTCACTGAACATAATCCTCTCCAATTCTATCCATGGTGCTGCAAAAGGTAGCAGTTCTTTCTTTCGGCTGTGTAGTATTCCATTGTGTAAATGTACCACAGTTTTTGATCCACTCATCCTGTCACCCACGTTTCTTTCTCTCTCGGGTCCTTTCAAGGCTGCAGCTGTTTCAGCCCTCACTGCACAGCTGAAACACTTTTCCTTATGGTCTGCAACATCTTCCCACACCAGACTTATGGTGCCATGTTCAGTTCCAGCCTACTGGCGTTTGACAACATGGCTAAATCTTCGTTTTTCAGAACTCTTCCCTTTGTCATTCTGAATTCCCAGTTCTATCCCTATCTTTATCATCCTCCAGCTTCCTTCATCAGCTTCCTTTCCTCCCCATTTCTCTTATATATTGGCTTCACCTTCTATAAGCTTCTCCTGTTCAAATGCACCCCCTCCGTGGTCTCAAATATCATTTAGATTCTGATACCTATCAAGTCCAGTTATCCAACTACCCCCTTTTTAAAAATATTTTATTTATTATTTCCAGAGAGAAGGGGAAGGGAGAGAGGCAGAGAGGGAGAAAGACATCAATGTATGGTTGCCTTTCACCTGCCTCTAGCTACAGACCTGGCTGGAGACCTGGCTTGCAACCTGGTTATGTTGCCCTGGCTGGGAATCAAACCAGCGACCTTTGGGTTCTCAGGCTGGCACCTTATCCACTGAGCCACCAGCCAGGGCCCCACTGAGCCACCAGCCAGGGCTACCCCCTTTTTTCTAAGTGCTAGTGATAGTAAGCAAGCTTTTGTTCTAGTGGAGAAGATAAATGCATTATTTCATAAATCCATGAAGAAAAATGCAGTCTTCCAGATGGCAATGTACACAAGGATAGTAAGGCTAGGAAGGGTAGGGAAATAAGAGGCAGGTCTCACAGTCAGTGAAGATGACAGAGAGAGGCTCCCATGGGAGTGGGAGCCCCATGAGAGAGAGGGTGCCCCATGAGAAAATGGGTCTTGTGCATGGTTGGAGGGAGAGTGTCTCATGAAGATGCAGCCGCCATCTCAGATGCCTGGATGGAAGAGCATGCCCAGCTAGGGAATGTGTGGGGGTTGTGTGGTGGGAGAGGAGCCCACCGTGGATGAGTTACCAGACCATGTGATGCTGGCTCTGCACCTGGAGTGGGATGGAGTCAGAGGTGGGCTGGTGACACAGTCTGTCTTGTTTTAGATAGCTTATTCCTACTGCTCTTCTGAGACTCTCTTGTATGACATCCAGTAAGCAGGGGGACCATCCAGGGACTATGATAATGATCTAGGTAAGAGATGAAGGTGATTTAGAGAAGGTTGGTACCAGTGCTGGTGGCCGGAAGGATGGGCTTCTGAATATATTCTGAAGGCAGATCTGGTGGTGTTTGCTTCTTGGCTGATGAATTGGGTATAAGATGTGAAGGGATAATTAGGAGTTAAGGATAATTCAAAGTTGGAATCCCAAATAACAGAAGAGATGAAGTTGACATTTACTGAGGTGTGTAACATGTGGGAGGCATGAGTGTGAAATGGGAAAATAGAAGGAGGTTTGGATGTGGACACATCAGATTTTTTGTTGTCTACTTGAATTCCAAATGAAGAGATAAGTAAGCAGAAAAAATATTCAACTTTGAAATTCAGATAAAAATATACATAGAAATTACATATATATTATATATGTAATGTATTGTATATATGTGTGTGTATATAAAACTTTGAGCCATATAATAATACTTAACAACCATAGAATGAGAAGAGGTCTTCAAGAGAGATTATATAAATAAAGAACAGAGATTTAAGTTCTGACCCCTTGTTTCTCACCCTAAATATTTCCTTAGTTACAAAGCCTTAACAATTTAATCCCAGAAGTATCTTTTACTAATAGTTTCTACTGAGCTCCTTTCTCTGGTGGGACATCAAAGTAACTCCTTAAATCAAAATCTGATCCCTCCTTGCTTATTAGTGGTTAACATTCATGTTCCTTAAAAGCTTTTACAGGCTTGGCCTGAACTATGACTGTACCTTTATCTCCTACCCAACCCTTCATGGTTGTTAACTACCAACATTTCTTTGCATCAGATCTGCTCAGAATGTGATGCCCCTATCTGCCAAGGTCAGACAGGTGTCCTTGCCATCTCTCCTGCATCCAGTGTTCATCTCCTCTGCCACCAGTCTGCCAATGCCTTTTCTCCATGCCTGCTGTTTCCTCAGAGTCTTTCCAAGTCTACAAAACATTCTGAGCTTGGCTCGGCTTGGCTCTTACATTTCCCACCGGGACCTCCATGTGTGGTCTGACCAGTTTTAGCTCATAATCCATCAGGTGTTACCTTATGATGTCCCCCAGTGATTTCTTATGTGAATCATCTTATCCCTCCAATGATATTATAGGCCCCTTTAGGTCAAGAAACTGTACCAGATTTATTTCTATTCATTGTGGCACTAAGAAGTAGAGAGGCATTTTTATAAATACTTTTTAAATTGAATTAAAAAAAAAAAAAACACATTGAACTTGCTTCCTCTTTGAACAAGTTCATAGATTAGGTGGGTCACCAAAGACCCTTCCACACACTCTGGGAATCCTGTCTGCCAGCTACTATGGGCACAACCACTCCAGCTGCTCCCAAATCTCCCCTCCTTACATTTGCAATTCAAGGCCTAGATGATATAGGTTCTGGCAAAGTGTATTTCTGCAAATTTGAAAATATATAAGCCACATGAGCATGAATGTAGGGTTTCATGTACAGTGAGTGACACATGGTTTCCTGTGACTTAGTAAATGCAGTATACATAGGTAGCTATCTAGGAGCTAAATCTAGAAGGAGATTGGCTTAGTTCCAAATTCTGGGCATTTGGGGTTATTATTTAGTTGTTATTGACACAGTTGAGGGTTTGGCTGAGAGATCCAGCATAGATAGATCTTACTTAGGAGCCAAAGGCACGGGAACAAAGCAGCTGTAAATAGTTAGCCATCAGTACTTCTTATTTTCAATAAGTGCTTCCAACAAGGAAGGGAACTAAGCCCTCATAAACAAAAATAACTAACATTCACGAGCCTGACAATTTATAAAACACTTCCACGTTTATTGTTTTATTAGACAGACCAACGGCCTTGGAAATACATACCGATGAGAGATGATCATCCCACTTGTATAAATAAGAGCATTAAAGCCTTTGCTATTGAAAGCTGGTGCATTGTCAGCAGGGCCAGGAGCAGAAGAGTGAGTGTAGGCACAAGGGTCTCATGGTCAATACCTAGTGCTTTCCGCAGTGTGTCCAAACTGCATTGCTCCCCAAACCATGGGGCTTTCAAAAAGTTTAAATGGCTTCATCTAAAGATTCTACCTCTTCTTTTCCTACTCCCTTTTGAAATAAGAATTTCTATGGAGACCCTATTACTTATTACTTTAATTGGCAACAAAGGAAGAGCCCTGCTTCTTTTCTTGAATTTTTAAAGGTAATTTAAGAAAGAAAGAAAAGAAAGAAAGAAAGAAAAAGAAAGAAAGCAAACAAGCTGAACCTGGCCTTTTGTTTCTAATAGAATCATAAATGCCAGGAAGCGCAGAGAATGATTTATTATCCTGTTATCGTAAGTGACTGGGAAGCTTTCACTGGAGTCCTTGATAATTTCTAGAAGCTGCATTAAATAAAAATCTCTATTAGCTATGATAAAATCATCATCCCATTTTCCTGCAAATCAGCTTGAATGCCTGATGGGGATTCGGAGCTATTTGTTACTATAGGTGCTAACCTCATGCTTGGCCTCTAACAAACAAACACAAGTCAGAGTGGCATGATATTGGTCACATGAACTGTTTGGGACAAATGGATGCCTGTCTACTTACTAAAAGCTATATACCTGATTGAAGAACTAGTTTTCTTCAGAAAACACCATTTCATTAACATAATAGAAACTGAGACAGAATCAAATTCTGTGTTCTGAATTGAGACCCCTTCCCCAGCTTCATTTTATCCAGTCTGATATCCAAACTCAGCCGCTGTCCAGTCCGCATAAGAACAATACAAATAACTGACTACATATACATCAGCTGTAAATTGCTGATACCTCATCCATTTTATTCTCATTTTCACCATAGAATGCACCTCCGAGGACTCACTCTCTCATAACCGATAAGTAAGACCTGTGTGTGCAAGTAGCATGAGTCAAAAGTGGGAATCACTGAATCTTGGGGAACAACATTGACTTTATATTTCAGAGAGATCTGGGAAGGTATGAGTTAAGTGCAAGCTAGTGCAGGAAACATGGAGAGATGGTATTTGGGAAAATCCTGGAGTAGGAGAAGCTGAGTGAGAGGAAGAGAGACTATTGCTGGTTCCAGAAAATGTCCGACTAAGTAAAACAAAGCAGAATTTTCAGAGAAATAAATTTTGTAGAATTTAGTAATGAACTGCATATGGGTGCTGTGGCATCTTCCTTGAAAACTTGGGTAGACATTCTGTCTGGAAGAGCTGGGTAAATCAAAAGAATAGTAAAAGTTATATTTTATGATGAATATATATGCTTACATACTTACCTTATATGTTCCCACCCAATTGTGCCTGTTATTTTCTATGCCTGAAATTATTTCCCTCTAACATTTCACATGGTTTACTCCCTTACCTCAGTTTTATGATAAAATATCACTACATCAGAGAGGACTTTTATAACCACACAAATTAAAATAAAACTTCCATCTCTTGCTATTCTCTTACCCTGTTCTACTTTTCTTCAGAGCACTTATTACTTATTATTATATTGTACTTATTTATTGTTTAGCATCTCATTGCTGCCACATTGTTTGATGTGGCAATGACATTGTGTATTTTGTTTACTCCTGTCTTACCAATAACTAGAATGGTACCTGTTTCATGCTGGGCGCTCAGTAACTGTTGAGGACATGAACAAGTGAGTCCCAGAAGTAATGTTAAAATGACAGTTGTAAACAGATATGAGTAGAAGGCTGTCAGCTTAAGAGACAAGTTAATGAGTGATCATATAAGTAATAATTGAAGCCATAGGCTCTGGGGAAAGTATAGAGCAAAAAGATAAGAGGAATTTGGACAAAAGCCTGGAAGAGTGCAACATTCAAAAGCCACCTGGAAGAAGATAAGCTTGAAATAAAAACAAGGCCAAAACAGGCTTAAATGTAAGAGGTAATCAAGAGAAAGTCGTGAATGCAAGGAAAGAAGGTGCTGAAAGATACAGAGAGGTCAAGAAGATAAAGAGTTAAGTGTGTCCAATGGAATGAGTGGTATTGAGGTCACTGGTAAGCATAGGAAAAACTGCTTTGCAGAAGTGACAAGTTAAAGGATAGAGCCCTGGCCGGTGTGGCTCAGTGGTTTGGTGCCAGCCTGGGAACCCAAGGATCGCTGGTTTGATTCCCAGTCAGGGCACATAACCAGGTCGCAAACCAGGTCCCCAGCTGAAGCCAGCTAAAAGGCAACCATACGTTGATGCTTCTCTCCCTTTCTTCTTCCTTATCCGCCCTTCTCGCTAAAATAATGAGTAAAATATTTTTTTAATTAAAAAATAATAGGGAATAGATTGGTGTGTGTGGAAGTATAATTGGGAGATGAAAAATGGGAAAGAGCATGATTTTAAAGCTCTGAAGTACTTGGCTGAAGATGATGATGACAGGAAATCAAGGTCCGGGTACATTTTTTAGCATTAGTTATTTTCTCATCTATATAAAAGCCAATGGGAAAAATGAAACTTGAGGTAGTGAGTCTGAATATACATTAGATAAAGTAGTCATTAGAATAATTTTCCTGAGATATCAAAAATGATGAAATTTAAAGCCAAATGAATAAATCTATAGTTATTAGTCAAATGGGAGGGCAGACTGCATCCTACATTAACCAGAGGACAGGAAAACCTGAATGTAGGTAAGTTTGCATACTTGGGAAGAGAAGACTAGGGCATTTTCATTTAGGCATTTCTTTTTTCCTCCAAAGTAAAAGAAATTATCTGCTGAGAGCAAAATTATGCAAATGGGAATTGAAAGGACAGAGATGGATAGAGAAGGTGAAAAAAACAGTGTGGAAAGTAGTGGTATAAGTTGACCAATGAATAGGAGAAAAATTGTGGAATAAAGGTGAAAGGCCCATGGGACTTTGGTGGACATGAGCTGATAAAGAAATCACTCTGACCTGTTGCATCGTGAACTCTGCCCAACTCCTGAGCAACAGGCTCAGAGAAGAAAACTGGCTTCATCCAAGGTTGGAACTGGGTGAAAAGCTTGTGACAAAAAGAATAATGAGTGGGTAAGGTGCCGACCTGTGAACCCAAAGGTCACTGGTTTGATTCCCCAGCCAGGGCCCATAACCAGGTTACAAGCCAGGTCTCCAGCCAGGTCTGTAGCTGGAGGCAGGTGAAAGGCAACCATACACTTATGTCTCTCTCCCTCTCTGACTCTCTCCCTACCCCTTTCTCTAAAAATAATAAATAAAATCTTTTTTAAAAATTAAAAAAAAAAAAAGAGTAATGAATCAGGGAGTTTAAGGAGTCGGACTCATTGCAATAATGGACCATGGAATCCAAGCTGATTTGGGCAGGAAGTGAAGACTAAACAGAAAACAGAGGAGCCAGTGGCCACAGAGTTCCAAGGAGGTCAACGAGACATGGTAGTGGGAATAGCTGGGCAAATGCTTAGAAGAAAAGAAGATTGTTTTTATAAGCATGGGATGTTTCCATTAGTGATTTGTGGTGAGACGGACAGTTGTGCTTTCTAACAAAGCCAGCATGCTTGGACCCAGGTGGGCATCATGCCCTAGAATGTGGACATTTGCCGTAAAATAAAATCTAGGCCAGGAGTGAGCCTGCAAAGGGGAAGAAGAGGCTTCGTCCGTGTGTAGAAAGGTTGGCTTTGGCACAGGTGCACCAGTTGACTAAAAAAAAATCAAGCAGCAAACACAAAACTGTCCTACTTGCTAACACAGCGCGGCTCTTCTTTAGACCTGCGCACACCTTTGCTTCCTGACCCACAGTTCCAGGTGGTGGGCAGCTCCAATGGGGAGATGCTATGCTTTACCATCAGCAAAATTAGGTGCCAAATCATCAAAACTCAGGCCTGTTATGCGAAGGCTCAGTGCCTCAAACTGGAAATAGAAAAGACTCGAAAACAAAAGCGGTATTATTTGACAAGTTTCTCTTCGTGTGGCCGCAGCTGCTTAATGTGACATACACTGGCTTTAGTAAAAGTGGACCCCAGATGATGCAACACCCGCAAATAAATAATTTTCTACCCTAGAATGTTGGGGAGCATATTTTCTCAGCGATGAACAGGACCCTGGGATCTGGTTGTTGTGTGCAGCTTTCAGATGACCCCTGGTGATGGTCTGGTCCTTGTTTCCATCAGGTTCCAGTTACAGAACGCAGAATCCATTGCAACTGATGTTAGCAGAGAGGTGTTTAATGCATGGCATTTAATGGCTGGCTCATTCATTGAGAACTTTCAGAAAGTCGCACCATGGGACTGGGCCACCACCAGATCCTGTTTTGCCACCTAGAAGCTGCCACCACTCTCAACAAATGCCACCAAAGTCAGGAAGCCACTACTATCACAAAACTACTACTGGGAAGCCGCCTTGACCATGAAGCCACCCTGTGCCTGCCTAGGTGACCAGCAGTGACATAGGTGACACTTTTCCTGTCTCTGGGCACCTGAGATGACAAATATTCTTGACTTTGAACTACTGATAATGATGCCCCAGAAGATAATCAAGTGTCTTTAGGATGATGTTTATCAAGAGAAATAAAATAGGAACAGCTGCAGCAGCATGATGGCTCTTGTATTAAGTCATCTGGGTAAGTTACACACAATATGTAGAGCTTAGGTTGGGCCTGGCAGGGTTCGGTGGTTTTCAGATCCCATAAATCCAAATCTGTGAGTAGATGATAAATCTAATACTGGTTTGGGTTAGAAGAGGGAGAGGTGGAGGGAGGAAGAGAGCAGGGAAAGCAACACAGCAACCTGTTCTCAACCCCGGGACTGCGGTGAACAGGGCCTCCCTAGGATTTTGATGGTCATGTGTCTTCACTTACTGTGTCTTACGCTTATTGCCTTGTCACGTCTGTACAGTCAAGTTGGGCAGGGGAAAGCTCTCAGCCAGCGACAGGTCTGCAAAAGGGCCATTCTCTCACTAGTTACAGTTAGATGTGGCGAATCAAAAACATCTAAAGTGCAACACACATGAACACTGCAGAAGAATTGGGAATGGGGTGGGGAGGAACACACAGGTTTAGGTAAAGTCATGCAAAGAAAGTAGCGTTTGCAGAGGCCACCAGCGCTTGTTCATGACACTGGTAAAGTCATGAATGTCTGCTTTGTTTATTTTAGCACATCAGAATTATAACCAATAGTGAGAAGGAACAAAATCAGTGGAAAAATAGCACAGCAAGACATGAAGGCATTCATTGATTTTCGTCATAGCCATGGGCAGGACAGATTTAAACGATACCATTTTTTAAGCATATTTTTATTTTTCTCAACATTTCAAAGAGTTGTCTCATATTATGTTTTTTATGTATTTAAACTTTTTATCATATTTATTAGGGGTGGTATCAGTTATTATATAGATTTCAAGAGTGTAAGTCAGTAATACATCATCTGTATATTGCATCATGTGTTTACCACTCAAAGTCAAACCTCCTTTCATCGTCATACATATATTTGATTCCCTTTACTTTTTACTGTCTCCCTTTTCCCCTCTCCCTTTCTCTCTGGTAAGCATTGTACTGTTGTCTATAGTTTCTGTTTGTGGGTCTTGCTTGTTAGTATGTTGCTGTTGGTTTTATAGCCCACCATGTATGAGTGAAATCATACTATCTGACCTATTTTGAAACATTCTATCTGACCTATTTTGCTTAGCATGATATTCTCAAGACCCATCCATGTTGTTGCAAATGGTGATTATTTCATCTTTTCTTATGGCTGAGTAGTATTCCATTGTGTACATGTATCACATCTTTTTTTTTTTTTAAAGATTTTATTTATTATTTCCAGAGAGAGGGGAAAGAAGAGAGGCAGAGAGGGAGAAAGACATCAATGTATGATTGCCTTTCACCTGCCTCCAGCTACGGACGTGGCGGGATACCTGGTTTGCAACCTGGTTATGTGCCCTGGCTGGGACATTGAACCAGTGACTTTTTGGGTTCACAGGCCAGCACCTTATTCACTGTGCCACCAGCCAGGGCTCCTCACATCTTCTTTATCCAATCATCTTTCAAAGAACACTTTGGTTGTTTTCATGTCTTGGCCACTGTGAATAATGCTGCAATGAACATAGGGGTACTTATATTTTTACAACTAAACATTTTCAAAATTTTGGGGCAGATACCCAGAAAAAGGGTTGCCGTGTCTATTCTTCATTTTTAAAAGAGTCTCCATAATGTTTTCCATAGAAGCTGTACCAGTTTACATTCCCACCAGTAGTGAATGAGGGTTCCTTTTCCTCCACAACCTCTCCAACACTTGTTATTACCTGCCTTGTTGATAATAGCCATTCTAACAGGTGTGAGATGACATCTCATTGTAGTTTTGATTTTCATTGCCCTAATAGCTAATGAAGTTGAGTATATTTTCATGTATCTGTTGGCCATTTAAATGTCTTGGGAGAAGTCTGTTCAAGTACTCTGACCATTTTAAAGTGGAATTGTTTTTTTTGTTGTTGTTGAGTTATTTGAATTATTTATATATTTTGGATGTTAACCCCTTACTGGAAGTGTCTTTGATGAATGTCTTCCCCAAATTGGTTTGTTGCTTTCTTATTTTGTTGATGATATCATTTATCAGTGTAGCAACTCTCCAGCAGTGAATGAAGGTTCCTTTTTCTCCCCAACTTCTCCACCACTTGTTATTACTTGTCTTGTTGATAATAGCCATTCTAATAAGGATTAAGGAGGTACCTCATTGTACTTTTGACTAGCTAATAATGTTGAGCATAAAACTAGACTGCTATCTGTCCCCATACACAAAAATTAACTCAAAATTAATTACAGACATAAACATAAGCCTTGAAAGAATACATTAAATACAAGAACACACCAGAAAATTACTAGTACACATTTCAGTTGGCAAAAACTTTGTAGAATAGAGGATACAATGTAGTACATTTCTAACTGCAAAGAAAAATATACAAAGAAATGCAATTGTACTTATGAGAAAGAAAAGATTGCCTCAGTTAGGAGATCTGGAGGAAGTTTTTAAAATGGAGGTCAGATTTAAGCTAAATCCTCAAGGAAGTGTGTAGCTGACACTGATAGAACAAAAAGAGAATAAGATCATTCTGTGTAAAAGAAACAATTAAGGGAAAACCATATATAGGTGGTTGTGTGTCATGTTTGAATAGAATACAGGTTTATAGGATAATTATAGAATACTGATTTATTAAAAAATAAAACTTTAAATAGCTGAAGAGTAAGGATCTTATTATAAAAAGCCATAATGCCAAGAGAATTAATTTGAAATTTGTTCCATAGGCACTGGGAATATTGACATTCCGACTGAGATCAGTGTAATATTGTCTAGAATCAAGTGCATATAATTACAGGCTTTTCAGAACCTTGATAACAGATTGATCACTTTTTAAAGTGAAGTAGAGCTATAATTTTTTAGCTTTTCTCCCTTTTTAAAATTTTTATCTGTATAATTCTCTGTATTAAAACATACCCTCCACAAAGGAGTGATTATGTTTTAGGGAAAGCTTCTACAAATATGACTAGAATATTTTTTATGAGCCTGTGTAAATATCTGTTGATGATTTTCAAGGATAAAATAAATTTCAAAGAGAAAAATGTATTTAAAAACCACAAAATGGATGTGTAAAAAGTGTGCCTTGATGTATCTGGTTCTTAAGACAGAAGGTGAAGGAACATAAACTGGCAATGATAAAGAACGACATGTTAAGAACGACACATTAACTCACTAAGGAAATAAACAAGACAACAAAACAAGTCTCAGAGAGAAAGTGGGGGCAGAAGTATGTAAAGTTGCCACACTATCCAGTTCTGAACAAAGAATTACTAGACATGAAAAAATCAGTAAAGTGTGCTCCATATAAGGAAGAAACATAGGCAATAAAAGCTGCTTCTGAGTGAGCCAAGATGTTATATTTTAAAAATACTTGAAACAACTTTTATAAATATATTCAAAGCATTAAAGGAAACTGTGCTAAAAGAAGTAAAGAAAGCCCTGGCTGGTGGCTTAGTGGATAAGTTCCAGCCTGCAAATTCAAAGGTCTCTAGTTCTATTTCCAGTCAGTCAGGGCACATAACCAGGTTGCATGCTAGGTCTGTAGTTAGAGGCAGGTGAAAGGCAACCATACGTTGATATTTTTCTCCCTTTCTTGCTCCCTCCATGCCTTTCTCTATAAAAATAATGAATAAAATTTTTAAAAAAAGAAGTAAAGAAAGACATGACAGTCTCCAAAAAATAAAGAATGTAAATAAAGAAATAAAAATTATTTAAAAATAGAGATTCAAATGGTAATTCTCTAATTAAAAACTATAATAACTAAAATTAAAAATTCACTAAAGGGGATCAACAGTGGATTTCAGCTAGAAAAAAATAACTGAACTTAAATATAGACTGATGAAATTAGATATTATGGGAAACAGGACAAAGTATGAGAATGAAGAAACATGGAAAAAGCCTTTAAATCATTATGAACTTCGACATACATGAATTAGAGGTCCCAGAAGAAAAGCAGAGAGAAAGAAACAGAAAAGAAATTAGAGGAAATCTTTAAAAGTTTGATGAAAAATATTACTCTACATACCTAATAAGCTCAACAAATTCTAAGTATATAAATGCAAATATATTCATATATATTTTACTACATATATTTTATTATAATATATACACATTATTGTAAAAATGTTGAATGACAAAGAAAATCTTGAAAGCAGCAAGAGAAAAATGACTCATCACATACAAGGAAGCCCAAATAAGATTAATATATGACTGTTCATTAATACAATGTAGGTCAGAAGGCAATAGGATGATGTATTCCTATTCAAAATGCTTAAAATAAGTCAATCAAAAATTATACCCAGAAGAACTAACATATAAAAATAAAGGGATATCCAAATGGTTGCAAATTAGGTGGAAGGTACACTCCCGGGATCCTAAAATTACAATTGAAATATGAAACAATCAATTTGAATAACCAACTGAAGACTGAACAGAATCTTTAAAACCAAGAATTTACACAAAAGGCCACATCGAGAGTGTTAGGAAGGGCAGAGACCTAAACAGTGCTGGCCCTGCTCCCATGGACAGGGCCTGAAATCCAGGAGGGATTTCTCAGCTGCAAAAATTCTCTCTGAAAAATGTAGCCTCTCTACCCCATGCTAGGCCCTCCAGGCAAGACCACCAGAGCCAGGAAGAGGTGCCCAAGTAACATCTGGCTGTGGAAATCAGTGGAAATTATGTCTGCCAGGGAGAAACAGGAATATGCTGGAGACACAAGAGCCCTTGTAAAGGACCAACACTCAAAATCTTGTTCATAGCCACACACCATCAGCTCTGACAGAGAGAGAGGCAAAAGCAGATGAGAATGATATGAGGAGAGGCTGGGTGATGTGGTTCTGGGGAGGGAGGTGAAAAAACAGCCACCAGGATCCCTGTACTGAGTCTGTCTCCCACACAGCAGACACCATCTTTCTTAGGTGGAGCACACCCTTCCCTGTGTCATCAGTGTGAGAAAATGCAATAGCCCCATCCTCTGGACTCCTTGTCACCCCACTTTCTGAAGCTGGCACCCTGCTGAATAGCCAATTGCCTTGGATAAGGGGTAGTGGTCCAAGGAGACATGGGGGTGGGCCATTGAGTGAGTTGTATGGCTTTGGGGCAGTGATCTATTCCCCCCACTTTCCTGTGAACCTGATAAGTTCCTCCCCCTAACATGAGACATGCTAACCTCACCCTCTGGGCTTGTAGCAGCCCCACCCTCCAAACTCTGGTGGCCCCACCTTGCTGAGAACATCTGGACAGAGGCAGATGTCAGAACAGGCAGTGTGTGTCTCTGAGGTGGGAGCCACTCCCCACCTTCTCCCAAGTCTGTAAAGTGCCTCACCTCACAGGAGACCTACCTGCCCCACCATCCTGACACTGAATGGCCTTGATCTTCTAAGCTAGTAGATTGGAAGAACCTGGGATAGACTGATTTGTGTGTCTCTAGGATGGGGGCCACTTCCCTTCCATGTTCCTGACTGGTGCTGAGCTTTCCCTTTCCGTGGCCCAGTCATGGTCTGTTTTGACCTGACAAACTCTGCTAACCTTATCCTGATGTCTCCCTGGGATTCTACTCCACCAGAAAGGTCTGCAGACACTTGCTATGGGGCAGCTGCACTTGGTACACACTGGAGTTCTTCTAAGTGTCATCAGATCCAACACTGGCACTCATTTTGAACCTGTATCAACCTGGTGAACGCCTTTCACCTTTACCTGGTGATTCCCTGAGAACCTGCATCATACAATTCAAACAGCACCAGAATCTCTTTTAGAACCTGAGTCTGACAGGCAACTGCAGGTGAAGGCAGACAGAGGCAGATCTCAGTGTGTCTTGGTCCTTTTATTGGCTCACCCCCAAGCTTGGTGCCAGTGGAAGCTGTCCTAGGTGTGTAGCTTGGTCCTGCCCATGCACACCAAGACACAGCAGAGGCAGCCATGAGCTGTGGGTCCATATCAGTTTCACAGGGCCAGTCAGAGACAGTGTCTGACACTAACTGCACCAGAACCCTCCCAAAAGGCCCCAGAAAATACAAACCATATGACCAGTTTCAGAGAGCATGAGAGCAGAATCCAATTAGCTTTGCAAGTGGCATATCTGAAGGTAGATGCTAGCAACCCTCAACCCCTGATGAGCTGAATTCTGCTTCATGTGTCAGGTTTTGGATAGCAACTTATAAACAGTGATTGGGGTCAATCCTCACAGTCAGTCAGTTTGAGGGTCAATCCTAGGAACAAATGGGCCAATAGAAATAAAGACTCAATTACAAAAGCGGGGCTCACATAACCAACACAAGGGACATTTCTGAAGTACTTAGCTTAGATGATCCAGGACACTGCCACTGGATCCCAGAGAATACCTACTACATAAGGCCACTGTGCCAAGACTGGGAGACATAACAGATCTATGTAATACACAGAAATAAATAAAAAACATAGCCAAGGTAGGGTGAAAAAGAAACATCCCTCAAATAAAAGAATAGGAAAAACATCCAGAAAAGGAGCTAAAGGAAGTGGAGGTAAGCAATTTATCAGACATAGTGTTCAAAAAAGTGATTATAAGGATGCTCAGGGAGCTTTGTGGAAACTTGAACAGCTTGAAAGATGACATAGAAATAATTGAAAAAAACTAGTCAGAAAAGAATTCAACACCTGGAATACAGAATACACTAGATGAAATAAACAGTAGGTTGGATGAAGCAGAGGATTGGATCACCAATTGGAAAGACAGGCAGCAGAAAAGTTCCAATGAGAATAGTAAAAAAAAAAAAAAAAAAATGAAGATAGTTTAAGGGACCTTTGGGACAACAGGAAATGTAACATCTACATCATAAGATAACTAAAAGGAGAAAAGAGGAAGATATCAAGAATCCATGTGAAGAACTAATGACTGACAACTTTCCTAACCTGGTGAAGGAAAAAGACACAGAAGTCTAGGAAGCTCAGAGAGAGCCCCAAACAAGGTACACACAAAGAAGCCCACACCAAGATACATTAAAATTAAAATAGCAAAAGTTAAAGATAAAGATTCTTAAAAACAGCAAGAGAAAGATAATTAGTTACCTACAAGGGAGCTTCCTTAAGATTGTCACCTGATTACTTGACAAAATCATTTCAGACCAGGAGAAATTGGCATGGAATATTCCAAGTGATGAAAAGCAAGGACTTACAACCAAGAAAGTTTTTCCCAGGAAGGTTATCATTTAAAATTAAAGATGAAATAAAGAGCTCCCCAAACAACAATAACAACAACAACAAAACCTAAAAAAGTTCATTACCACTGAATCAGTATTATAAGGAAGGTTGAACAGCATTCCTGAATACTACTACTACTACTACTACTACTACTACTAATACCAGAATAATATAGCTATAAGAATAAAATGACAATTAATACATACCTATAAATAATCTCTTTAAATGTAAATGACTTAAATGCTCTAATCAAAAGGCACAGGGTAGCTGAATGGATAAGAAAATAGGACACATATATATACTATCTACAAAAGACCAAGATCAGAATAAAAGATAAACACAGATGAAAAGTAAATAAATGTATAAACATGCAAGTATAAACTAAAAAACAGAAAGGTTGTGTAGCAATACTTATATCAGATGACATAGACTTTAAAACAAATGCTATAATTAGAGACAAAGGACACTACATATTTAGGTACTCGTAAATGAACATTTGTGAACTCAACATGGAGTTAAATATACAAAGCAAATCTTGATGGACATAAAGGGAGAGACTGATAGCAATATGATAATAGTAGGAATTATTTTAATTTTTAAAAAAGATTTTATCTATTATATTTAGAAAGAGGGGAATGGAGAGAGGCAGAGAGGGAGAGAGACATCAATGTATGGTTGCCTTTCACTTGCCTCCAGCAATGGACCTGGCTGGAGACCTGGTTTGCAACCTGGTTATGTGCCCTGGCTGGAGAATCAAACAAGCAACCTTTGGGTTTGCAGGCTGGTTCCTTATCCACTGTGCTACCAGCCAGGGCTGTAGCAGGGAATTTTAATACCCTATTCACATAAAAAGACAGATCATCCAAACCAAAAATAATTCACAAGGAATAATTCACAAGCGGCCTTAAGTGGTACACTAGATCAGATGGAATTAATAGTATCTTCAGAGTATTTCATCCCAAAACAGCAGAATGTACATTCTTTTCAAATCATATGGAACATTTTTTTAGGGTAAACCACATTTTAGGATACAAAAAAAAAATTTCAGTGACTTCAAGAAGATTGAAAATATATTAAGCATCTTCTCTGACCATAATGGTATGAAACTAGAAATCAATCACAGCCAGGGGAAATCCACAAAACTGAAAAACACATAACTACAAGGAGGTTAAATAATATGGTACTAAACAATGAATGAATTAACACTGAGATTAAGGAAGAAATCAAAAGATGCCTTTAAATAAATGGGCATGGGAACACAACCACCTAAAGTCTGAGACACAGTGAAAACAGTCTTAAGGAATTCATAGCATTACAAACCTACCCTAAGAAACAAGAAAAATTTCAAGTAAACAATCTAACTGTACACTTAAAGAACTAGCAAAAGAACAACAAACACAGCCCAAAGTGAACAGGAGAAAGGAAGTAATAAATTTCACAGCAGAACTAAATAAAATAGTGTCTAAAAAATAATACAAAAGGTCAATGGCACCAAGAGCTGGCTCTTTGAAAAGATAAATAAGATTGATAAACCTTTAAACAGACTGACTCATCAAGGGAAAAAGAGAAATGACCCAGATAAATAAAATTAGATATGAAAAAGAAGTAAAAGCCAACACCACAGAAATGCAAAGGATTGTAAGAAAATATGATGAACAATAATATGCCAACAAATTTGACAAGCTGAAAGAAATGGATAAATTCCTAGAAACATACAATCTCCAAAAATGATTCAGGAAGAATCAAAAAAATTTGAATAGACTGCTTACAGCTAATGAAATTGAAGCAAAATCAACCAATCAATCAATCAATAAAAATAAAACAAAACAAAGAAAGCAAAAACAAAATAAAACTTTCAACATACAAATGTCCTGCACCAGATATCTTTACAGGTGAACTTTACCAAACATTTGAAGAACTAACACTTATCCTTCTCAAACTATTACAAAATTTTCATGAGAAGAGAAGTCTTCCAAACTCATTTTACAAGGCCTAATTACAAAACAGAGAGAGAAATACTACAAAGAAAAGAAAAAAAAAAAAATATTGGCCAATATACCTGATGAATATAAATGCTAAAATCCTCAACAAAATATTAACTAACCTGATCCAGCAATATATTTAAAAGATTCATGCACCATGACCAAGCGTGATTTATTCTGGGGATGCATAGTTGGTAAAATATATGCAAATCAATAAATGTGGTTCATCTTGTAAACAAAATGAAGGATAAAAACGATATGATCATATCAATAGATCCAGAAAAAGCTTTTGACAGAAATCCAGCACCCATTTATGATAAAAGCTCTCAGTAAAGTGGGAATAGAGGGAATGTACCTTAACATAATTAATGCCATATATAGCAAACATCCGAAATCATACTCAATGGGCAAAAACTAAGAGCACATCTCTTAAGATTGGGAATAAGACAGGGATTCTGCATTCACCACTCTTACTCAACATAGTACTGGAAGTCCTAGCCACAATAATTACACAATAAGAAGAAATAAAAGACACCCAATTAGAAATGAAAAAGTAAACCTTTCATTATTTGCAGATGACATATATCACTTAAGTTTCCACCAAAATACTACTAGGACTGATAAATAAATTCAGGAAAGTAGTAGGATACAAAATAAATATCCAGAAGTTGGTTGCATGTTTATACACCAATAATGAAATAAATATCAGAAATGGAAACTAAGAAAATAATCCCATTTACAATTGCATAAAAATATTTAGTAATAAATTTAATCAAATATGTAAAAAGACCTGTACTCAAGCGTTATAAGATACTAAAGAAAGAAACTGAAAAATATACACATAAGTCAAGGCATATACTGTGTTCATGAATAGGAAGAATAAACTTCATTAAAATGTTCATACTACCCAGAGCAATCTATAGACTCAGTGCAATTTCTATCAAGATATTAATGATATATTTTATAGAACTATGACAAATATTCCACAAATTTATATGGAACCACAACAGACCACAAATAGCTGCAGATGAGAAATATGAACAAAGCTGGGAAAGTCGTGCCTAATATCAAACTCAGACTATACTACAAAGTCATCATAATCAAAGCATCGTGGTATTGGCATAAAAACAGACTGAAAGATCAATAGAACAGAATGGACAGCATAGAAATAAACCCATGCCTTTATGGGTCAATTAATATTTGATAAAAATGTAAGAATATACAATAACAGTTTATTCAACAATGTTAAAAAATTGAACACATAAGTACAAAAGAAATGAAATTAGACCATCTTCTTATGCCACACACAATAACAAATTCAATGTTTAGACTTAAACATTAGACTGAAAACCATAAAAATCCTAAAAGAAAACATAGGTGGTAAAATCTTGGACATTTATTGTAGCAATATTTTTTCTGACATATTTCCTTAGGTAAGAGAAACAAAAAAATAAATAAACAAATATAAACATATAGGACTACATTAACCTGAAAAGATTTTGCACAGCAAAGGGAATCATCAGAAAAATAAATAAATAAATAAAGGCAACACACTGAATGGGAAAACATACTCACCAAAGATACATCTGATAAGGATTTAATATATAAAATTTATAAAGAACTTATAAAACTCAACATAAAAAAATCAAACAATCCAATTAAAATATGAGCAAAGAACCTGAAATATACTTTTCCAAAGTGGACATACAAATGTTCAATAGATATATAAAAAGGTGATCAACATCATTAATCATCAAAGAAACACAAATTAAAGCCACAATGAGATATCATCTCACCCCTATCAAAATTACTACACCAATAAATCAACAAAAACCAAATGTTAGTGAGGATGTGGATAAAAGGAAACCCTCATGCACTGTTGGTGGGAAGGCAGTTTGGTGCAGCCACTGTGAAGAACAGAATGGAGTTACCTTAAAAAAAAAAAAAAAAAAAAGGAACCGCCTTATGACCCAGTGATTCCACTTCTGGGAATATATCTGAAGAAATCCGAAATACTGATTCAAAAGAACATATGCACCCTTATGTTCATTGCAGTGTTATTTATAATAAGCCAAAATTTGGAAGCCGCCCAAGTTCCCATTAGTAGATGAATGGATAAAAAAACAAAACAAAACAAAATTTTCACATTTACACAATGGAGTACTACTCAGCTATAAACAAGAAGGAACTTTTACATTTTGTGACAGCATGGATGGTCCTGGAGAGTATTATGCTAAGTGAAATAAGCCCATCAGAGAAAGACAAATGAGCAAAATCTAATGAGCAAAATTAACTAACACATAAAATAGAAACAGACTTGTAGTTACATAAAGCAGACTAACAGCTAGTAGAGATGTGGGGGGTTGGGAGTTGGATATAAAAGGTAAAAGGATTAAGCAACAACTATATACAGATATAGGAATATATATATATATATATATATATATATTGATATTGATGTGAATGAAATAGGGACATCCCAAGAAAAAAAATTTTGGACAACCCATTTCTTGAAGATTGCCTTACAAGAAATACTGAACATTGTTCTTCAGACTGAAAGCAAGTTACTTTGGACAATAAGGCAAATTCACACAAAAAACAAATATTACTGATAAAAATCATTATGTAATTAGAGAAGATAGTAGAGATGCCTATTTCTTCTTTCTTTTATTAAATTATTACAAAACAAAGCAATCATATAAAACAGTACCTACCTTCTTATGTGCCTATAGCATATAGGAATGTAATACATTTGGCAGTAACAGTGTAAGAGCAAGGTGAGAGCAAAGTCAAAGTAATGAAGTATGAAGATTACACCAAGCAGAAACTCAATCCACAAGAACAAACCAGAAATAGTAAATAAAATGGCTAATACAACAAACTTATATACATGCTTTTCTTTCTTCTCTCAATTTCTATAAACTTATATAATTAATTAAAAATATAATAATTTATTGTTGGATTATAATATATATACACATAATATGCTTAAGAATATTAGCACAAAAAGTAAGAAGAGGGAATAGAGATATATAGGAGTAATATTTCTATACTGCCTGGGAATTAACAATATAAATTTAAAGTAGAATCTCATAAATTACACTGTCTCATAAATTATGGTCAGTCTTAGAGCAACTAGTAAAATACCATACTTCAGAAAAGTAGAATGGAAACATTAAAGGATTAAAATATTCCACTAAAAACATCAACTTAATACAAAAAAAAGCATTAAAAAAGTAATAGAATAAAAAAGGGACAACATAAAAATAAAAATGTAAACGTAATTATATCAATGACAGTATTCAATATGATTAATTTAAACAATCCAATCTAAAAGCAGAGACTATTATATAGATAAAAAACAAGATCTAACTATAAACCAAGTATCGGAGACACACATTAGATAAAAGTGGGTAGAAAGAAAAATGATGGAAAATATATGTCCTGCAAACAGACATACAAAATCTGCAGTGGCTATACTACAAAACAGACTTTAAAACAAATACATAAAAAAATACTACAGCTCGAGGGATATTTTTTAATAATAAAAAGGTCAACCCATTAGGAAGATATAAAATATTATAAACATGTGTATGCCTAACAACAGAACCACAGAACATGAAGCAAAAACTAACATGACTGAGAGGAGAAGTAAACAGGTCACCAATAATAGTTGGAGATTTCAGTAACCCACACTCAATAATAGATATAAAAGTTGATGGATCAACAAAGAAGGGGAAGTCATGAACAACACTATAAATTGACCAGAACCAACAGACTACAGGACGTTCCTTACACCCAAGGCAGAATACAAGTTATTCTCAGGTATGTCTGGAACATTCTCCAGGAAAGATTATATGCTAGGTTATAAAACAAGCCTCCACCTGGCTGGTGGCTCAGTGGATTGGTGCCAGCCTGCAAACCCAAAGGTTACTGGTTCGATTCCCAGCCAGGGCATATAGCCAGGTTCCAAACCAGGTCTCCAGCCAGGACGGTGGCTGGAGGCAGGTGAAAGGCAATCATACATTGATGTCTCTCTTCCTGTCTGCCTCTCTCCCTTCCCCTCTCTCTAAAAATGATCAGTGAAATCTTAAAAAAAATAAATAAAACAAGCCTCCAAAAATTTAAGGATTTGAGTCATACAAAGTGTGATATCTGCCCATAATAAAATGAAAATCAGTAACATACATACATTTAAGAAATTCACAAATTTGTAAAAATATACACACTCTTATAAAAACCAGTGGATCAAAGAAAATTAGAAATGGGTTTAAAAAGCACTTAAAGATGCAGTATAGAAGAACATATGAACTATTATTTCAAGAGGTTTATAATTGGAAAGGGAAATTGGGATGTATCTGAAGAAACTCAAGACACTAATTTGAAAGAAAGGAAGCACCCCTGTGTTCATTGCAGTGTTATTTATAGTTATTTATAATTACCAAGATATGAAAGCAGCCCAAGTGTCTGTCCATAAATATATGAGTAAATAAAACAACTATGTGACATTTACATAATGGAATACTAATGGGCAGTAAAAGAGAAGAAAATTTTACCTTTGTGACAGCCTGATGGACCTGAAATAAGCCAGTCAGAGAAAGACAAATACCATACGATTTCACTCACGTGGAATCCAATGAAGAAACTGAAGTAAAAGGGAAAATAGAGACAGACTCATAGACAGAGTCTCATAGATGGTGGTGGGGGTACTCATTGATGGGGGGCGGGGGGGTTAGGGGTTGGAGGGAGTGAGCGAAAAAGAAAAAGGACTCATGGACATAGATAACAGTGTGGAGGGAAGAAAAGGTATAAGGAGGATGAATGGTAATGGAAAAAATACAATAAAAGAAAAGAAAATAAGTTGAGATGAGTGATAATGAAGATACAACATAGGAAAATCATATGGAATGCAGCTAACATTTAGAGATAAATTTGTAGTTATTAAAAAACTATATGGATGGCCCTGGCCGGTGTGGTTCAGTAGATTGAGTACCGGCCTGCGAACCCAAGTGTTACTGGCTCTATTCCCAGTCAGGGCACATAATCAGGTTGCAAAATAAGTCTCCAGTCAGGTCCCCAGCTGGAGGCAGGTGAAAGGCAACTGCACATTGATGTTTCTCTCCCTTTCTTCCCTCCTCTCTTACCCTCTCTCTAAAAATAATGAATAAAATCTTTTAAAAAAAGTTATAAGAGGGAAAAAGAAAAAGTATAAATCAATAATATAGTTTTTCATCTTAAAGCTATAAGAATGACCAACTAAATATCAAACAATGAGGAAAAGGGAATAATAAAGTTTACATTCAAAGTTAGTAAAATAGTACAGTAGAAAATATCGGTGAAACTAAAATTTGGTTCTTTGAAACATCAAGAGATTGACAAATCTTTAGCTAGACTGAACAAGAAAAAAATAGAGAAGCCTTCATTACTAAAATCAGGAATAAAAAAGGACATTACTAAAAACCTCAAAGAAAAAAAATTCTTAAAAGAATAATATTATTAATGACTGTGTGCTAATAAATTAGATAACATGGATGAATAGATAAAATCCCAGTGAGCCAGAAACTACTGACTTGACTCAAGGGGATACAGAAAAAATTTAAAAAGGCAAGTAAAAAGACTGAATTTTAAAACTTTCCACAAAGAAAAGCCTAAGAGTAAATGACTTCATGGATGAATTCTACCAGACATCTGAAGAAGAATTAATACCACTTCTTTACAAACTGTTCCAAAAATAGAAGAGAGGACTTCTTAACTCATCCCATTAGCTGGTATTATTCTGATTTCCAAAGAAGGCAATGACAACACAGGAAAGAAAACCATGAACCAATATCTGTTATGAGTATGCATTAAACTTATTTTTTTAATACTAGCAAATTGAATTAAGCATTATGTATAATGAATTACCTGCTATAACCAAGTGGGATTTATCCTAGGAATGAAGTGATGGTTTAACATCCCCAAATCAATTAATACTGTGCACCATATCAATAGATTAAAATACATTTTACATAGAATTACTTCAATACAGGCAGGAAAATCATTTAACAAAATTCACTACTCTTTATGATAAAATAATCAATAATCAATAGAAGAAAAATCCCTCATCCTGTTAAAGGACATCTACAAAAAACCCAGATCTAACATCATAATTGATGGTAAATGACTGAATGCTTTGTCACTATGGTTAGTAAGAAGATAAGGATATCTGCTCTCACCACTTTTATTCAACATTGTGCTGGAGGTTCTAGCAGGAAAATAGTCAATAAAAATAAATAAAAGGCATCCACATTGGAAAGAAAGTAGTAAGGCTATCTCTTTTTGCAGATACATAATTTATATATAGAAAATTCTTCTTAAAACTACTAAAAATAGAACTCATAAAAATGTTTAGTAAAGTTGCAGAATGCATAATCAGTATGCAAAATCCATTGTATTTCTATGTTTTACAAATTAACAATCCAAAAATATAATTAAGAAAACAATATCATTTATAAAAGCAAAAATAATAAAATAATTAGGAATAAATTTAACAAATTAAATACCAAAATTTCATTCTCAAGACTATAAAGCATTGTTGAAAGAAATGAAAAATATATATGAAAAGATATTCCATGTTCATGGATTGAAATATTTAATGTTGTTAAAACATCAGTAGTCCCTAAATCAATGCAATCCTTATAAAACTCTCACCTGACTTCTTGCTGCTGAAATTGACTAGTTGATCCTAAAATTTATGGGGAAACTCAAAGGATCCAGAAAATCCAAAATAATCTTTAAGGACAAAGTTAAAGAGTCACACTTCCAAAGCTACAGTAATAAAAACAATATGGTACTAGCATAAGATAGACCCACAGATCAATAGAATAGAATTAGGCATCCAATAATAGCCCCTACAATTTATAGTCACCTGATTGAAAAATGTGCAAAAGTAGCCTTTACAAGAAATCGTGCTAGGGAAACTGGATGGATATCTGCATGAAAAATAATGAATTTGGTCACCCTATTCACATCATACACAAAATTATCTCAAAATTGATCAGAGACATAAATACAAATCTAAAACTATGAAACCCTTAGAAGAAAAAATAGGAGTAAATCTTTGTGATGTTGGTTTAGGCAAACCTTTCTTAAGTATGATAGTGATGTGGCATGATCTTTCTTTGGGGGGCATTGAAAATATTCTAAGATTGTGTTGATTGTTGCAAAACTGTCAGATCTACTTCTTTCCATATCTTGAGAGATCAACATCTCCAGCCTTCTAGTGGGATTTTCTGGAGGGAATTTAGAAGATGAAAGTTAATAGAATCAATTACAGCCCCCACCTCTGTGGCTGGTCTTGGGATTACAACATATACTCATCATCGTTATCCTCCACACTTCATTCTAGGTATTCTCACCCTCAGCTCATATCTCTGCTGCTGCCCATGGCTTAGATTTACCTGGTCTTTTCTCAGGGGATGGCTGCTGCTCTTGTCCATTCATTATCACAATGGACAAGGGAGGACCAAGCCCATTACCTAAATTCCATATACATTTCCCCCTGTCCTATTGTGCCACAGTATTAATACTGCAAATACGCTCAAGTTCCAAAATAAATTAAAATGACAACATACAGCAGGAATGACAATAGCACCCTTCGCTCAGTACTTCCTCACCTTCAAGTTGTTCTATTTCTATTTCTCTTTAGTAGAATCCTCTTTTTTAAAGATTTTATTTATTATTTCTAGAGAGAGGGGAAGGGGGGAGGCAGAGAAGGAGAGAAATAGGAACATCAATATATGGTTGCCTTTCACCTGCCTCCAGCTACGGACCTGGTTGGAGACCTGGCTTGCAACCTGGTTATGTGTGCCCTGGCTGGGAATCAAACCAGTGACATTTGGGTTTGCAGGCCAGCACCTATCCATTGAGCCACCAACCAGAGTTTAAACCTCTTGAAATAAATAGTCTATGTTTGTCTAGACTCCCTCTCCAATTGACTTTTTAACTAGCTTCTCATGCCAGCACTGTTATCTCCTCATTCCAAGGTCAAAAGCATGGTCTGATGACCAACAGTCATGGCTCATGTTTATTTTTCAGAGTTGATTTAGCATCCTAGGACAAAATTACTCACATGTTTTATACTTTCTCTTCCTCTTAGTTTCTTTGACACATTCTTGATTCTCAAGCTGAATCTCTGTGACTACTTTCTCCATCTTCTTTACTGATTCATATTATGTGCCTTACTCCTAGCCCCTGCTGCTTTCCAAGGTTTTGTTTTCTGCCTTCACTTCCCCTGCATTTTCTTATTAGCAATGGTGCTATTCACTACCAACCAAGTGTAATGCTAGATAACTCAAGATTTCATCCCTTAACAAATGGCCTCAGGTATTGAAATAATGGATCACACAGACTTGTTTCTTTTTCTCACCCTTGTTGATTATAGGTTCACTGGTCTTCATTTCTTTCCATCAGTTCACACAGCTTTGACCAGGGCCCAACATATTTTGGCTGCAAAATATGTGGTTGAAGCTGAGTGGGTTGAAGACTGAGTGGCCTGCCCCATCTTCTGCAGTGACACTAGGACTTTCTACCCGAAGCATCTCAGGGTCAGCTCAGGCTTTGCTGGGTCTGGCAGAGTTTTGTTGATTTTCCCTTTCATAGTGAAGTTGAGGAGACCTTAAAGATTCCATATTTCTACCAAGGAGAGGAAGGAGGCTTCAGGCAAATTGTGAAAAGCTGTCAGGGAAGATGGAATGGACTTGGGATAAGTATGCACACTGGGGAATGCCTTTGTTGGATGTGATGATTGCATTTCCGTTGAGCAGGTGACATCAGGAGAGTCCTGACAATGACAAAGCTAGACACATTTGAGCTCTCTAATTCAAACTGAGGACCTATTATGGCCAAATTATTCATTTTTATTTATTGTTATGCTTCCTCTTTTCACAAAAGACCTTAAGCAACTATTTAAACATTCCTTTTCGGTATGAAAATATGATATTAATCATTTTAAAAGCAAACATTTTCACTATAGATAAAATAATAATATGTACAAAAGAGTTCTGAGACCTGTACAGATATCCACGAACCACTCTGGTGCTTTAGTGAAAACAAAGGGGCTGTTATAAAATGGTCAGTTCAAGAGGCAGAGATACCTGAGATGACAAGGCCTCAGGCCTGGTATTGAGAAAGCCTGGTCATCACATGCCTTCTTCCTCACGGAGCATTGCAGCCAGGTTTGCTGTCTCTGCCCCATGTCACTCAAGTGTCAACTACCTTCTAAGCATGCAGAGACCTCTCTCCTCGGTGCCCATGGCTGGCCAGCCTGTCACACTGAAGTCTACTAGGTACAGGGTCCTCTCTGAGGCATGAGCACATGATGTGTTATTTAATTCTCAACCACTCCGTAAGGTAAATGTACATGCATGTACTCAGAGGCTGGGAAAAGCTGATGTTGACCTTGATGATGATAATAAATATGGCTTTTCCAAGATGGGTTCTTGGATGTGGCTTTTAGTACACAAGATACTGTTTAGGAAATTCCTTTGGTGTCAACAATTATGAAAGGGGGAGAGGGCAGAAGCAGTATGAGCAGAAACCAAGGTATGACTTAGTACATTCAGGTTACATTGAAATGGCCAGACTTTTAGTCTCCCTCGGATCAGCCATTGAAAAGGGGTCATCTGGGAAGGGTGTGGCCTTGGGAAGGGACCACCTTGCACAGGAAAACATTCCTAATGGCGTTACCAACAGCTGGACTACTGGTTCCTTGAGTAGGATTATAAGTAGCTCATCGATGTGTCCACCATAATCATGAGGATTAAAATGTATTAAGTACTTAACAAGAATTAACTAATTTGATCCAAACAGCAACCCTATAAAGTGGGACTGCTACTTTTTTGTGGTTGTTTTTCCAAGTGAGGAAAATGAGGCTTATGAGAATAAGTAACTTGCCCTCAATTGCACAGTTTAGAGGTGGTGGCATCCAGATTTAAGCTCTATTTATCTAAGCTTATGTTCCTGTAGTATGGCACCTATGCAGTGAGCAGTCAGAGATAAAGTAGTAATGGTTTATATTCTGAACAAGCAAACCACCTAATTAGAAAGATAAGAATGGCATTTCAAGAAACAAGGCACTGAAACATAGTACATTTTAATAGAGAAGAAGCAGGGATTACAAATCAAATGGCCTGAGTTTTAATCTGCCACTTTCTGCCTGGCTTTGTGGCATGGAACAAGTCACACTAACTTGTTAAGTCTCAGTTTTTAAGTGTTCAAATGGGTTTAAGAATACTTTTCTGTCTGGCCTTTAAACAGGGGTGGTAGAATCTGCATAGCAGACTGGAAAGTTATACATGGATATGTGTTAAATTGTGTCATTGACATTACTTGCTGTGAGGTTCAGAGAACTCCAGTGAGGACTTTAAGACCATGGAAGAATGGGAGTTCAGCTGCGCTTTGATAGTAGTGAAGGGAAAAGAGAAGGAAGAGCAGGGTACAAGAACTGGTGAGAAGTCTGCGGTAGAAGTAGGCTAATGATACTCTTGCCTAAGGAACTAAACATCCCATATTTTCTCATGAAATCCCCTCACAGCCAAATATATAGATGCTATCACTACTCTCAATTTTCAGGTGAGAAGCCTAAGAGTCTGAGAGGTTCCTAGATATGCCTTCAGTTGATAGAATAACTCAGTGGTAGAGCCAGGATTTGAACCCAGATCTGGACTCCAAAGTCCATACTCTTACCATAATGTCACACTAGTATCTGTTAGATTCTGTCCACAGCATGTCCCTCTTGGAAAGCAGCGCTGTGGAAGGAGATGGACAGCAACTTTTACTTGGTGATTCTCTTTTTTCTAAGCAACATGTCACACACCTTGGGAATCAGCATTATTCACACAAGGCCTGTGTAGAAAGGAATCTTCTTTTACCTGTGGGGGACCCTGACCAACAGTAAAATCGCTTGGTGCCAGGGATGAAACAAAACTGTCCCAAACAGCTAGAGTGTAAGGGGAAGAAGATCTGACCAGTGGCTCAAGGCCAAAGGCCCAATTCTTTGTTCCCAAAGGTCTTTTATTGAAAGGGGTCAACTTGGAGGCAAGGTAGCCTGTCCATCAATGCTAATCAATGCTAATGACAGGGAAATAGAATAACAAGTGAGGGGGCGGGAGATCTCACTTAGGTCAGGATGTGCCTTCATATTTGAAACACTTCTGCCATTGATACAACAAAGGATCAGGCCAGGTGAGAGAGCAGGCCGGGCTTCATAGTAACTAAAGTATTTTCCCATGACCTAGTCCCCTTCCCCCCAGGGCCACTGGTTTTACCTGGAAACATGTATGTACCCAGCATTCCCCGCCTTCCAGTTGGGACTTACAGGTTTAGCCAGGCCCACCAGGGACTCCAAGTTCCCATGCTTTTTCCCAGGTGGGCCCCAACATGTACCCATGTTTTTTCCTCCAACTTCACTTGCTTGTCATTTGCTTCTCTACCCTCTGGGTTTGCCCTCTGGGTACAGCACAGAAAGAATTATCCACCAGCCTCTGAAGACTTTTCTCGCCCACACACCTGCTGCTTGCTGAATAGGCACAGGCTGGATGCGGCAGCATATTCACTGACCTGCGCTGACATCAGATGGGAAAGAACCCAACTCGGCTCCAAGAGTGTTCAGAGGGACTAAGACACATCTGGTGACTCTAAATTTTCAGGGGGCCTAACTCTAAAATGTAGTTAGGGTAGGGACAATGTTCAAATGTAAAAATAATAATAATACCAAAGATCACAACCACAATGAGTAATAATAATATTGCGATTATAATAGACGAAGGAATATTCACTGACAACTTAAAGCTTAGCATCCTTGCCTGTTTTGTATTCCTCTCCTGCTGGGTCAGAATAGGGAGTAAATGGAAATAGGAAAAAACACCCAGGCATCAGGGCCTTCTTGTCAATATTGTAAGACCAGCTGCGGTGCAGTGAGCCCCTGGTCAGTGAAATTTCCAAGTGAAACCTCATGACCACAAGTCAGGTGTAGAAACAGGAATTTTTAGCATTGACTTTGGAAGAGCAAAGAGGAGGTCGATCCAAGGCCCTTCTCAACCCAGACTTGATCGATACAATGCTCATCCAAGTAACCTGAAGCCACCCTGCCATGCCTTTGAGGTCCTACATGTGGAGTGGCTAATATGTCACTGTCCCCTGTCTTGGGGCACAGGGGCAGTGTCAGGCATCATAGCTGTCGTTCCACATTTGTAGACTCCTGGGTGGTCCGTCAAGCAGGGAGGAGGTGCAGCCCGGCCAGTGAAACTGTGTCTGTCTCTCATCCACTTGTGGAAGACAGGTTGGTGCAGATGTGACCCTCCTGCTGTCACAGGTGCCGAAACAAACTACTGAGCTGGTAGAGAGCTCTTGATTTAAATATTATACAATATTTAATATTGCATATGGTACAATATTGAGTGCTTATTGGATGAACTATTGTACACAAGAAGGGAAAAATTAAAAATTTAAGGCAGCCCTGGCTGGTGGCTCAGTGGCTAGGCCCCAGCCTTCAAACCCAAAGGTCACTGGTTCAATTCCCCAGCCAGGGCACATAACCAGGTTGCAAGCCAGGTCTCCAGCCAGGAGACAGGTGAAAGGCAACCATATATTAATGTGTGTGTGTCTCTCTGTCTCTCTGTTTCTCTCCCTTCCCTTCTCTCTAAAAATAATTTAAAAATTTAAAAATCTTTAAAAGATACACTAAAAAAAAATTAAGGCAGTTAAGTACCTGCCAGTGAATAAATCCAAATAGTGGTTTATCCCAACTTTGCTAGGGTTTTCTATGGAATGTAGTGGACGGCCTTTAAAATCATATCAATACAGATGCAACAGCAAAGCTAGGGGCCGTATGAAAACTAGTTTTAAACATGGATTTGCTTATTGAAGAAACATCTGCAAAGAATATATGGCTATGCCCTGAATTTGGTGTCCCCTCCATGTCAAATACATGAAAAACAGCCAGAGTTTTCCTATGGAAATGCACAACGTTGCATTCTCTCACTCTTGTCTGTTCCCTCAAGCTCTGAGCGGAAATCACTGAGTAGGCAAACTGCTGATGTAGGAGCAAAATTAATCTGTTTACCATGTGGGAGTTTGCTAATGGCAAAGAAATGTGAGTTCCCAGGCATGCATTCCTTTGTCTGTGAAATGCTGCCTTCCCCTTGGTGGGGGCAAAGGTGGGGGTTGGGGCGGTGTATGGAAACCCACAGCGCAGCCTGAAAGGGGTACATATGACAATTGGGCTGGTTTCTGAGCTCTGTTTTCCTCTGTTCGGGTGTCTTCCTGAGATGATTCATCAAGAAGCCTCCCCCACTCTCTATTGTGCATTTTTATCCAGTTAAAAACAGATGCCACCAGGAAAAGGAACCTCCTGCAGAGGAGGGTCACAGTCGTTCAATAAGCAACCTTTCCTGAGCACATTGTCTTGTTTAGCTTTATGCTCTGTGCTGGGAAAAGAGGGAGGAGCTGATTCTCAATAAATTGGCAAAGGGAAAGTGTCCTGGACTCAACTGGGTCAAGTGTGTTGTAGTAAGATGATAGCAGGGAAGGATATAATTCTGAGGAGTGGACCCTGAGGGAGGAAGTACTTATGCCCAGGAAGCTGGGAAACTGCCCAGAAAGTGACATTTGAGCGGGGCCTTAAAGATGAGCTTTGGAATTTGATCTGCAGAGGAGAAGCAGTATAGACACAGGCACCGAGTGGGATGCAAGTGTGACCATTTCCCACCAAAGGCCAGTGGTCCACTGATGACCGTGGATTTCCAAGGCTACTCCATCTGAAAGGGGATTTGCAGGCTGTCTTATCCAAATGACTTATTTTACAATGGAAGGAAACCCAAAGCAGGAGAACGGAGTGGACTTTTGTTTACAAGTCTGAAACTCTGATCTGCTCATTGTCTTTATATTAACTCTGTGTGCGAATTAGTCACCATCACCCTTCAGACATAATTACATGATAAAGTTACCTATGTCTCATATCAATATGCGTGGTGCTGGTTCTTCTCCCCTTGCTACATTCACATGGAGCATTCTGTTGGCTCTTCCACCTTAAAGGCACCCATCAGTCCATCAGTCCATTTACCTATCAAATATGAATATGCAGAGCTACCTTGTTTGGTACTCTATACACTACCTGTTTATTTCTTTGGCTCTTTAGAACTACCTATGTCTTTGTATTGCTCACCCTTAAAACACACTCGTTCTTGATTGATTTAAGGTGTGGAAAAATCTCCACATCTATTCCTCCATTGCTTCCATGTGCCTAGAAGCATACGTATTTCAGAACTGAAAAGATTGAGCTATAGCTTGTATAGGCCTGTGTTGGTCACCGTTTATATATTTTCAAGGAAGCTATTTTTAGAGCCCCCTGCCCAGCTTCGTTACTTTGCGCTAATTAAGATAAGAATGATGAGAAATCATTTCTGACAAACCCTTGACTTGCAGGAGAAAGTCGCATCTGCCCTACTTCGGAACCGGGGTCTTTGCAGCAAGGATGGAGGGCCCTGCCCTCCTTCCACAGGCCTGTGACACAGCCTCTCCCTCCAGAGGCCAACCACGAGGCTGCCCAGCCGCACCCTGGTCTCCCCTCTCTGCAGGCCCTCGGGGACGTGGGTGGATTGCATACACAAACATGCGAGAACAAAAAGCTCTGTCTTCGGGTTGTCAGAGAAAGTAACGCACGCATTGTTGAAGGGTGGGGAGCGTTAGAAAGTGGGGTGTCTTGACAGAGAGAGAGAGAGAGAAGTGTTGGAATTAATTCCTAAACGTGTTGGATGGAAATTAGCAGCTGAAGATTTGCAAGGGGAGAACAGGCAGAGGGAGAGGGAAAAGGGAAGAGCCGGACAGATGGAGAGGGGGAGGGAGATGGCGGGCCATGGAGCAGAAGACTCAGCCCTGTTCCCCAGGCTTGCTTGTCCTCGCTGTGCAGCTTCAGCTTTGACAGGGATTCCTCCGGCCCTCCTTCAGTCTCCTTTGGCTCCTGTCTCTGCCATCGGCATCCCTGCTCCTGGCCCCGCCCCAGCTGCCCACTTCTATCAACCCCTTGTGTTTCTCGTGCCCCTGGGATTCCCCACTTCTTAATCAAGGGACTTCCTCTGTGCAAAAAGCACTGAACGCCAAATATTCCCTGGGTAAGGAGGAAAGGCCTCAGGCTGGGAGCTTGCCCCCTGACACCGATCTAGCACCAGTCAGCCTCTCTGAGCCTGTTTCTACCTGGAAAATTAAGATTCTTGGGGCACACGAAATGAGACTTCCCAACTCAGTCATCTCAGAAGCTGGTATGTTGCATGCTTTCAGTTAGTGCTATTTTTGTTGGCAGCAGGAGTCATAGACTGAACCTTTTCCCTGGTTCTGTATGTAATAGTTTCATCTTTCTGATGATGGGGCGAGAGGTCCAACAAGGGTGTTTTTGTTTCTCTTTTAAGATTTTATTTATTATTTTTAGAGAGAGGGGAAGGGAGAGAGACATCCATGTGCGGTTGCTTTTCACCTGACTCCAGCTGTGGACCTGGCTGGAGACCTGGCTTGCAGCCTGGTTATGTGCCCTGGCTGGGAATTGAACCAGTGACACTTGGGTTTGCAGGCTGGTGCCTATCCACTGTGTCACCAGCCAGGGCCTTCCAAGCAGGGCATTTAAGCTCAGCTCTAGAGCGATCAGACACGTGTCCGTATTTCTGTTCCTTAATTGATGGTTGGAGATTGGCTACACAACAGCAAGTCTGCTGGATGATGTTCCATTATGGGAACACAATGCAGGCAGCCACCTGGTTTCATTTTGGGAGAACAATTGGGATCCCTACATGTGACATGAGACAGACATTCGGGCTTCATTTTTCCCCTATGACAAGGGTTCATCCTGCAGTATTGTCTCCGAATTTCCTTTCCACCTCCCCAGTTTCCATAGGGCACTTCCATGTGATCTGACTGTACTTGGATTCTGATGTTTTTCCCTAAAGTAGAGCTAGATAAACTGAAGCTGTGTGCACACTTGTGAGTTTTACAAAGTTATTTTGGCCTCTCTGAACTCTATTTTTTCCCATCATTTTCTGAGGGATCTAATCTTGTGTTTCTGTACCATCCTGCATGACAGCCTTTTCCCCAACTAGTGCAGGAGAACAGCATATTGCACTTCCCGTAAAATCCAATCACATGAAAGAATTAACCCATCCCAAGTGTTGTGCAGTTTTAATTTTTTTAATTCTGAAAGTTAGGCATTAGTTTGCCCATGGTAAAACAACTTAAAGAGGAGGTATGGGGCTTCCTCCTCCCTTCCCTTTTCTATTAAATTCCCCCTAAAATACTTGTTTTAAGCCTTTTAGAATAGAATGGTTGCTTCCAAGGGAAACTGAGATGTGTGAGTTACCTTTGTGTGTCCGCTTGGGTAGGCCCCTGTACCCAGATATTTGGTCAAACATTAGCCTAGATATTTCTGTGAAGATGGTTTAAAGATTTTATTTATTATCTTTAGAGAGAGGCAAAGAGGGAGAGAGACATCAATGTATGGTTGCTTTTCACCTGCCTCCAGCTAATGACCTAGTTGGAGACCTGGCTTGCAACCTGGTTATGTGCCCTGGCTAGGAATCTAACCAGCGACCTTTGGGTTTGCAAGCTGGTGCCTTATCCAGCCAGGGCATGTGAAGATATTTTAAAAAGAGATTAGCATTTAAATTAATAGACTTGGAGTAGAGCTAATGGCCAGCCATAATGTGGGTGCCTCTTCAATCAGTTGAAGGTCTTAATAGAAGAATAGTGACCTCCCCTGCAAAGAGAGAATTGCAGCAAAAGTGAGTCTTCAGACTTGAACCACAGCATTGACTCTTCCCTGGGTCTCTAGCCTGCTGACCTGTCTGCCTATTTTGAACTTAGCAGCCTCCATAATCACAGCCACCCATTCCATGTATAGTGGAACTCTCAAACTTCATTTATTCTGGAAAGTGAACAAAAAGCAATTTGTGGGAAAACCGAACCTTCTTTGCTTGTCTCCTGAGAGACACCTGACTGATCCTACAGGAATGAAAAGGTTGTCAGGTAGAGAATTGCCACCTGAATTTTGTTAGACAACCAAGACATTTTTCTGTGAACAACTTGGTCAAGAAGCAAATCAAGAACCAAGATGTTTGAGAACTGAGGTTTGACTGTGTATATATACAGAATATCTCTTTACCAATATATAAAGGCTATATGTAGAATATACTCTTCTAGAAAAAATATAGAGGATATGTATAGAATATATATACATATACAAAAACATACGTACAAGAATATATGTACCGTATATATATAGAGAGAGAGGAGAAGTAGGGGAGGGAGAGAAAGGGGAGAGTAAAAATTTTATTGTTTCATTTCTCTGGAGAACTTGAATAGTTCAGAATGCTTGGATGCATCCTCCTCCTCTCTGCAGTAATGATCTCATTTTCCCTGCTTTCTCTTTCCCATATCCTTTCCCTTTCTCTTTCCCAAGACTTTCTGATGCCCTACAGGAGGGAGGGTCAAGAGTTGATTCTGGGGTTTTTTTTCCAGTTCTAGTTCTCTGCATTGTATTTCTTGCCACCACCGGTGACCCACAATGGTGGATTTTTTTTTAAAAGATTTTAGAAAGAGGGGAAAGGAGGTAGGAAGAAAGACAGAGATAAATCAATGTATGGTTGCTTTCACCTGCCTCTAGCTGGGGACATGGCTGGAGACCTGGCTTGCAACCTGCTCATATGCCCTGGCTGGGAATCGAACCAGTGACCCTTGGGTTCGAAGGCTGGTGTTCAATCCACTGGGCCACACCAGCCAGGGCCAGAATGGTGGATTTTTAATTTATTTTTTGTTCCCTGGTTTCCATCTCAGTCTTTGCCTACCGAATCCACCCAGCAAGGTAATCAGGAGCTGGGCAGCTGACAAGAGATGAGTGAGAGTCTGGTGATGAGAGGTTGGAAGGGCATGAGTATCGATGAAGAGGCTGTTTAGATGCCTCCCAGGTATCCTGGTGGCTATGATGGGCTTACAGGCTAGCATGATTTCAGCGATTGTCCAGTCCAAGGCACCCGCAATATTTTTTTACCACAATCCACAATAAAAATATGTTTCAGAATGTGATCAGAACATAAGTGCACATGTGAGAGCTGGAGAATGTGTCCAAATAAGTGAATAAAGGCTGGACTTTGAGTAATGCTTCATGAGAGATTTCCTCTTTGTGCTGAGCTACCATGTGCAACGATGATTATGTAAATCAGAAGCTGTGTTTCTGATTAATATGACTATGTTTTATTAATTAGGACATGAATGTCTGAGGCCCATCCACACTGTCTGTGAGCCACGTGGCACTGACAGCTGCTTTCCTCCCAGGGTGAACTTCTTAACACTGTAAAGACTAGTGTGCCCAGCATCAGGAGTGTCACTATGTGGGCCCAGGACTTGTGGTGACAGAAATTGAATGACTCTCACTTTTCTTTACCTCAGACTGACTTGCCAGCAACAGAATCTTAATCAATGTTCAAATAAGGACAAACATCTTTGATTATCTAATATTTGGCATGTGAATCTTGAGTGGTTAGAATATCTGTGAAATGGCAGGGTATGGGTTGGAGACACAAATATTTTTATTACTAATTGAATAAATATTTGTGGAAAATCTACTATGTGCCTGGAACTGTTATGGGTGCTGGTGATACAGAAGTGAATTGTGAGGGAGGCAGGCAAAGATTTTGCCTTTTCTATTTTGAATTCCTAGAAATGAGTAGAAATAGTTTCTTCTGTATGCATTGGTTTCTTTCTTTTTTCAAAAAATGTATTCATTATTTTTAGAGAAAGGGGAAGGGAGGGAGGAAGAAAGGGAGAGAAACATCAATGTATGATTACCTTTCCCCCTGTCTCCAGCTTGGGGACCTGGCTGGAGACCTGGCTGCAACCTGGGTATGTGTCCTGGCTGGGAATCAAAACAGCGTGACCCTTGGGTTTACAGGCCAGTATTCAACCCACTGAGCCACACCAGCCAAGGCTGGCTTTTTTCTTTTAATTTTTTAATTGTATTTACCATTACCATTTAACCCCCTTATATCTCCTCCCCTGCAATCACCACACTATTCTCCAAATTGTTGCTCAACCCCTCCACCCCTAGCTCCCCTCACCACTAGCTGCAATTCTGCTCTCCATCTATGAGTCTGTCCCCATTTTTCTTGTTAGTTCAGTTTGTTCATTAGATCCCACCTGTAAGTTAAGTCATATGATGTTTTTCTTTCTCTGACTGGCTCACCTCGCTTTGCATAATGTTCTCTAGGTCCATTCATGCTGTTGTAAAGGGTAAATTTTTCTTTTCTTTTCTTTTCTATAGCTGAGTAGTATTCCATTGTGTCCATGCCCCATAGGTGTTTGATCCACTCCTCTGTTGATGGACACTTGGGCTGCTTCCATAGCTTGATGGTTGTAACACTGCAATTAACATAAAGGGGCTTATGACCTTTGGAATGAATGCTTTGGGTTTCTTCAGATCTACTCCCAGAAGTGGGATCCCTGGGTCAAAAGGCAGATCCATTTTTTAAATTTTTTGAGGAAGCTCCATACTATTTTCCATAGTGGCTGCCCCAGTCTGCATTCCCATCAACCATGTGAACAGATTCCCTTAATCTAATAAAAACGACACCATCCCCACAATGTGTTAAAAGGATTACATTAGATAATACCTCTGAGATGTGTCCAGTAGCAGTCCAACAAGGAACACGATGACCACTGTTGGTTTTTAAATATTGGTTGATGGGTCCATCCCTGAGTGGGTCCAGAGATGACACTTCTGACTTGAAATGATGCATCCTACCCATTCTTGTTAATAATCAGTCATGTGCAAAATGCTGTGTTTCGAGCAGGCAGGTCTACAAGTCCTCTAAGGAACTCTTATTTTCAGTCACTGCGTATCAGTATTCACATCTTTCTGCTGCAGATGAAATAAATCAAAGCACAACAGTAGCCTGCCTCTGATTCATATCCAGTTAGAGCCTGCACTTTCAACTTCCTCCCTCCGCCAAGGGAGCTGGGACCCTCTGTGCCTCATTTGCTTTCCCACCCCTGGCTTGGCATCCTTTCGCTCACTGCTGCTGACCTGCCCAAGTGCCCAGGTCTCCCTCGGAGCCGGACCAAAAGTCTGCTGTCCATTGGTCGCTTACTTGAATTCCCTTGTGTGGGACACTGGTAACCACGTGTCCTTGTCTCCTCCCTGATTCCCTATGAAGTGACTGATCCCTGACCTTCCTTTTCACTTTCTGGCCACTCTGCAGGGTCCTTCCATTCACCCCTTAAATGTTGGTGTTGCGGAATACACAGTTAATGCCTTAACCCTTGTTGCCCTGCTTCTCTTCTGGGGTGACTTTATCAGGCACTCTTATCAGCACCCTCTTATCCAAAGAGGATTCCAAAGCCCATAATGCAGAACACTGTCTCCTTCTCAGGCTCCAAACCTAAATATACAACTGTCAATAGACAGCTTTACTTGTATTTTCTACTATCACCTTATGTTCAACATTCCTCATTTTTAATCCCTTCCAGTCAGCATCAACTATTCTTAATATTTCTCTGTGATTGGTAGTATCATCTGCTCAGTTGGCAAAATCAGAAACCAAATGGCAGAATCATTCTACCTACTTTTTTTTAAAAGTAAATTTAGGAGTCATTTCCTTTGAGGAGCTTTTTAAGAATGCTAACTTAATTTATAGCATCCAACTCTGAAATGTTATATGCCTTTGCATGTTTATATTTTAAATGCTATCATATGGTACAGCTGATTTATTTTCCTTACTAAACTATGAACTCCTTGTGGGCAGGTAATATAATATATTCTTTGCATCCCCAGCTGCAGAAAATGTTCAAGATATGTAATAAATCTTGACAAAAAAAAAAAAAAAAAAAGGAATGGATTAGTTAATAAAATAAATGAATAATAAAAAGTGTGGCAAATAAAAAAAAAAGATTTCAACTAACTAATGTATAAAACACAAGTTCTAGTTTTTTCTCTAACATGAAGAGAGATTGAGTTCATTTAGCAGGAAGCAGGGAGAGGCCAAGAAAAATAGCATCAGGTCAACTATTTATTGAGCTCTCTGCTAGGTACCTTACTTACAGCTAGTTTAATTCTTTAAAGGAAGAAGAAGCATTGTGTGTCCTAATTAACCAACAAGGACGTTTGGGCTCAGGAAACTCTGGTCCATTTCCTAAGGTCCCCAGCTCCTGAATGGCAGGTCCTGATTCAGAGCCAGACAGCTGAGGGCCTGTCTCTTCCACACTCTGGTGCTCTGGGCGGAATGATCCAGTTCCCATTGGTCACAGTGGGATCTATCATGAGCCTCTAAGGAGAGGCTGGGCTGGATAATTCCTATTGAACATTACACACACACACACACACACACACACACACACACACTTTATGGCTTTTGTAGGTCTCAGTATAATGTTTTTCTGTTATTTGACTTGTAGAAGTATATGGAGTGTGACTCTAAAGTAATGCCGATTTTATTGCACGGTGTGGGGAAATGGGTCCCTTTATAGGAACCTCCTGCCTTTCTGGAAGGAGATGCTCTACCACAGCTGATGCCTTGTGATGTCCCACTGCCCAGGGGTTCAGGGCCCAGGGAGGAAATGAGAATGTATTAAGATGTCCTGGTGGGGATGGTGTTGGAGTCTCTGGGGTCAGTTTCTCTGACTTTCTGCAGATGATGGAGACCAGGCAGGAGTTTCCTCCTGCAGCAGATGTCTGCTGGTGTCGACTCTGCACCAGGCTCCAGTCCATTGCAGAGGAACCACCCATGAGCCAAGCAAACCCCAGCTCCCAGGGACCTTGCAATTCTAATGGGAGAGAGAGAGGGTGACACACATGAACATGCTCACAAAACACTTGAAAGAGTAAGATTAAAAAAAAAGGGGGCTGAAATGTTTTCACCTGGATTCTATAGCTGTCAGTGGATCCTCTATTTGTACTGGGAACTACCTTTTACAGATCTTTTCGATAGTGTAAATCTTGTGTGCCTTGTGTGTTTGTTGTTATTGTTATTGTTGTTATTGTTTATCCATTGGATTCTTTTTGTTGCTTTCCTTGTTTTGGTCAGTTTGTTATTTTTACACAGAGAAGAGAAGTTCAGCATCTGTGATGGCTGCCATCCTGCCAGGCACGGCAAGAGGAACTTGCATGTGTATCCGCTGTCTAATTCTTACTGCGACCCAGTGAAGAAGTTCTTAATGACCCTGTGTATAGATGGGAAGATCCCGAGAGGATAATTAATGTATCCAAGATCACAGCTCTTATAAAGGCAGAGCTGGGATATGTATGAACATGATGTTTAATTTGTGCCCAATATCAGTTCTTTTCAGTAGCCCAGGAAGACGAGCCCTGTTAGAAAGAACATGTGATGTGCTCAGTGATGGGAAGAGGGACAGGTTAAGTTTCAAAAGGACCCAGAGTCCGGTTTCACATCGGCAGCCGACTAGGAAAACTGTTTCACAAGTACTGGCCTCAGCTCACAAGAGGACAAAACGACAAGGAGCAGTGATGTCCCTCACCCTTACCTAGCATGGATCATAGGAGCAGCTAACCTTGGGGTTACTTTTTGTCTTATAGAAACACCACTTACGCCTCAAACAAAGTATTGTGTTCCGGCATGTGTCTCCCATTCTGGGGACTTCCTTGGGTCCCCTCAATCCTTGCTTCTCTGTTCACAGCAAACCTTCCAGGTTTACCACAGGCCCGTGTCCTGAGGGCCCACGATAGACAGTTTCTGCAGGCTAAGCTGCAGGGCTTCCCCAGTCATTTCACCTGCCAGGTCCCGATGAGTTCGACAGGCTTCTGGGATATCCACATGCTTCATACCCAGAATTTTTACTTTCTGTTTCTTCCTACTGCACACACAGAACAGCTGGGGACAATCTTCTCTCAGATAAACACAAGCTGTAAATGTTCCTTGTTTATGAGTAACATGCAGTTTGAAATTGCTTTTACAAATGGATACAAATTTCATTAGATAAATTCATTTCTGCTGGATGTGGAATTCCCCTCGGCCGCCCGCATCTAGGCAGTCCCTCCACGGTAAAAAGAAACTTGATGAGGAACCACTTTTGAACCTTAGGTGATCTGTAATTCCAAAATGGGCTCCCCTGCACATCCCGAGAAAGACCTGTCCCGTTTCTTTTATCACGTGAACACAGAACTTTCAGACAGCTTGGGAATTTGCCTGCCCAACACTGTACAACTTATCGGCTGAAAGAAGCACAGCAGAGGGAAACACCTGTGACTTTGGGGGGGTTAGACCACAAAAACGAACATGTATGGAGCCCATACTGAGTGCCAGGCCCATGCCGACTGCTTTACATGCAGTATTTCATTGAACAACCAAGCGTAATATACATATTCCTTGCTGTAGCTGCCTCTGTGGACAGATGGGGAAACTGAGGATTAGCAAAGTGAAGGAAATTGCAGAGGGGTGGGATTCAAACGGCATTCAGGGCCCGTGTTTTAGTCCCAACCACTGTGTTATGAAACAGGGAGAGGCTTTTGACTGAGGCAGCCCCTAGCTGCTAAGTAGGAGTAAAGATAAGGCTCACACCTGGTGACTCACATTAAGGATAAGTGTGCAGCATAAAGCATGCTGATCACTTCATTGTCTTATCTGCAAACAATCTTAGAATCTGCTCTTGAAAGCTGAGATGTGACTAAGCAAAGAAAATATATTGAGAGGTAGCTGAAAGCAGTAGCATAGCTTAGGTTCTGCAGTTCCAGATGAGGCTGGCCTATTTTAATTTCCACAGGCAGTGGGGTCTCTTGATTTGGAATGCAGTTTTCATGGACAGCATGGCCCCCAACACATACACACACATACTCACAGTGCAGAAAGAAGTTTACACTTTTCTTTCATGGTAAACTTGAAACCAGGTTTTAGATGAGACCTTAGTGTCATCCTAAATCCTCACTGTAAGCTTCAGACTCCTTTCTCCCACCGCCATGCTTGGCATCTCGATCTGATTGTCTTACAGCACTTGCCAAATGAAAACGTTCTTTCAACCCCTGCCTCTGTAAGCAATTCCTTCCGGGGTCATCCCTATCACAGTGTATCACAGATGAACTTAGGAATCATCCACCAATCCCTTCCTTTTCCTTAACCCCCAGACCCAAATGCTCAGGAAGTCCTGTACATGATGGTACTTCCAAACTATGCCACCAAACGACTGCATCTTTCTTCATTACTATTGCTACTACTGTTACTTATTCCCTCCTGTTCCCTCTCTCTCCACTCTGTACCCTTGCAATACATCTCTACACAACAGTAAGAATGATATTTTAAAACGTTACCAATTAGATTATGTCACCTCTGGTTTGTTTTTACATATCACAATTTGTTCCCAAAGGAAGGTGGGAGTTAGGCTATATAATCCTAATTTATGATTATTAAAAATACCCAATGTGTTAAGTCCTTTGATGATGTGTTGCATGTATGACCTCATTCATTATCATCCTGTATTAATCGTGCTTTTTATTTTCTGTATTTCATGATGCTTGAGCACCTTGCAATCTCTCCAAATTCTGGACTGGCTAATTCCTAGAGACAGCACCCTTTTCATATGTAAGTCAACAAACATTCCCAAACCCTTCTTTCATCCAACTGTCACACACCCCACCAATATGTCCCCTGTCCAACTCACGCCAGGGCCAGGAACTGGACAACCAGAGACCAGCCTACACCCCCAGAGAAGCCCTGTTATTCCAGCACTCCAATCTGAAACTTGCTCAAACTTGTCTACCCTGCATCACCCCTTCTTTCTTGGGGAAACCACAGTACAGACTCTGAGCCTTGCTCCTTCCTGCTCCTTCTGCTTCCTGACTCACCCTGGCTGGCGCTTCCCACGTGGCCCTGCCTGACATGCATGCCCCTCCCCATGCGAATGCTAAGTAATAAACACTTTTCCCAAGACATTGTCCTCATGTCTGCCATCTTGGTATACGTTAAAACAGAAGATTGAAGACATTTCCAGATACCCTCTCACCCTATGAGACAGTTGAGATGAGACTAATATATCACTCACACAGCTGAGGGTAGAGGGGTCAATCAGAACCACAATCTTAGTACTGTCACTTGTCCTCATGTGACCTGTCTTCATATATGCTGTCATATGTTCAAGAAGGGTTTAACTTGGGGTCTCCCTGTTGTAAGACTCAGCTAAGCAGTTCATAAAAATTCCTGATATTGTGATCCTCTCCCCCTTTTCTCTTTTCCTATTCAAATTGTTTGGTTTTCTAGTCCATAAATGAAGGTGCTGGTCCCTCACAATGCCTTACAGATGAACATCTGTAAGGATGTTCAGACACGGATCTTCAGACTGACATAGATGAACATCAAGATGAGACCTCTGCAGTTACTTCCCTAACTTACTAACCCTTGAGTTCAGCCCATTAATCCACTCACAAATGTAGAACTGGGAACCCAACTTACCAGCGGGAATAGCTTGTACCCTGTTATCTAGGAGTCCAGGAATCTATAGATAGGAGGAGCCAGCCCTGAAAAACAAAACACAACAAAACAAAAGATACTGGGTTCATTGTCTCCTCAAGAGTAGGGTTTGTTTCACATTATTGGGACTATATAATGTCTCCCTTTAACCAATCTCTGCCTCTGTTCTCCTGCTTTCTCCACCTGGAGTCTCATGCTCCGTCCTTCTTGGGTTTAGTTCCCAAGCACTCCTTCATGAGCTGATTTAGCACTTAGCAACTGCTCCCATTTGCCTCTTCTGGGAAACACCAGAGCCAACAGGTGCAGGAGTGAAGAATGTCACCTGAGCACCACACAAGCAAGTGGTAAGAGCTGTGTGGCTTGTAGGGCAGCCTGGCCCACCCCACCACTCCCACCACCCCAAATGTTCAAGAGGCAAACTCTGTCATTGAAGAAAATCATAAGCCCAGTCTCACACTCTCAGCTTGCGCTGGTTAAAGCCCTGGAAAAGCCTTTCCAGTCTGCTGATAATTGACTAATGCACCTCAGAATTTAGAGGATTAGGTGCCATGCGTGTACAGAAAACCCAGGGTCGCTCAGATAGTCAGGAAAGGTGCATGTCATTAGAACCCCGAATAAGTCTGGCTGCTCTGTGAGTCTCAGCCACTGCCCTCAGCATTCTATCAGCATCGGCTTCTGGAAAGGAGTGGATTGTGTGTCCTCTGTATTAAAACATATGAAATGTAGCTAGCATGACTAGTGACAAGTATTCTTTCTTCCTGAGGTACGATGCTCTAATGTACGCAGAGGACCATTTGGCAAGGGAGAATGGGTAATGTCTATCGGCGCTTGGTCCTCGGAGCCGAGAGCAGGTAGCATGCCATTGTACCACTCCGCAAGTGAAGTAATGCATGATAAAAGTTCAAAACTGATTTTTGAATTGAATGTCAGTGTAACCATTATTCAGCGCCTGGTCGAATGTAAATCTAACAAAAAGATTTGAGGAAGAACACGGTAAAGCAAATGCACGCTGCAGCCATTAAATTATGATACAGCCACTAAGTGATGCCGCAAGGGGTGGCTTTTGCTAGCCGAGAAGAAAATAACCTTTTGAGAGGCCCGAAGGAAGCCTGGGTTCTCCAGTTACAAATGGAAAGAAAGGAACCCGCACCCCAAACAAACTGGTGTGCTGGTCTCTAAGAGTGGCCCTATCACCAAGTCCCTCCCCAAACCACTGTGGTACCAACCTTATGCTGTGATCCTAGTGCTTATAGGAAGTCCGTTCTAAAAATACTTCCCAGGATCGCTGTGCTGTCTTACAGCTTTTCATTTTTTAAAAATAAGATACTTGAGTAATAAGCGTGGAATAAGATGGGGACTATTTTGCGTGCTGTACGGTAGTAAGAGATTCAGAGTTGGCGAGTCTGAGACATAGAGTCGAGGGCCTTGAGCGTTTCCAAAGTGAGTCCTCAGAGCAGAAAGTGTCCCATCTCTTTGCAAAAGCCCCGGGGAGCTCTGCTGTGGGGCTCCAGCTCGGCCAGGTGGAGTAGGGGCGGCCGGAGGGGCGGCCTTGCACCCTGGTTCAGCCACCACCCTGGGAAGCGTAGCTAGCTGGCTGGCTCTTCAGGGCGGAGTTTGGCAACTTGTGCTTGGGCATCCGCGGAGGGCAGGTGCGAGCGCCAGATTTCAATTTGCTGCTTTCCCGGGAACTCCCTCTCCCGCCCTCTCCACCCCCTCCCCAGCATTCCCGGTCCTTCCCTGCACCCCCATCCCCCCATCCCACCAGCTGGGGAGCCTCCTGGAGGGCGCAGCCTTTTCTTGACTGCTCTGGGGTCCGGGAGAGGGGAGCCCAGGGAGGGGTCCGCCTCACCGCTGCTCGGCTCCCAGCCCGGGTGGGCGCAGCACCGCGGGGGTTGAGGTGGACGCCTGCCAGCGCCTCCGCCCCCCGCACCGGTGCCCACCCGCAGGCTCGAGCTGCGCGGGCACCGCAGACATTGGCGGTCAGTGATGGAGCTGCTGCCATGACAACCCTGGCAGTTGGAGCCCGTGTACGTCTGGGATACTCCGGGGCGGGGTGGGGGAGGCGGCGGGGAGGCCCGGCTCTGCCGCTGAGGCTGGCGTCGCGCGTCCCCGCGTCCTGCGCCGCGTCCCCGGAGGAGGAGGCGGGGGCGCAGTCCGCCCAGCTCCCCTGCGCCCAGAGTCTGCGCCGGGTGGCGCTGGGCGGGCTGGCAGCGCGGGCCGGGTGCCTGCCAGTCGCCGCCCGGGCTACGGGGGGGAACAGCCACGGAGCCGGAGGATCCCAGCGCTGAGCCGGCCTCCCGGGCCCACAGTGGAACTTTTTACCGCCTTTGGGCTCCAGCTGCGAGACTCGGGCTGTTGATAAATCCGTCTACACACATGTGCGATCTAATAAAACAGGTTCTCCTCGCGCGGAGGGAGCAGCTTTTTATGACATCTCCTTTCTGCCAGAGACACTTGCCTGGCTTCTTTGGGTTATAAACTTTTGGTGTCAGACCTCCGCAGAACGTGCCCAACTGAATTCTAAAGTAGCATCTCGAAGAGAAAGAGCAATCGGTGACCTTCATCCTGCACCTTCCTTCTCTCTTCCTTCCCGCTGCCTCCCTCCTCCCCAGGGAGCGTCAAGAAAGCTTTTTTTTTTTTTTTTTTTGGATGCAGGAGGGGCATCGGGTTCTGCCAGGCTGGAAAGCTGAGGCAAGATTTGAGGAAGACTCATTAGGCTCCTGAGAGCCCGGACTCGTTTCTGCTGCTTCTTCTCTCTGCTTCTGGCTTGTTCCATCCCTTCCTCTCCCCAAACCTCTCCCTGAGACCCGCCGGTGTGCGGGGTGGGGACCAGGACCCAGCGGCTGCCGGCGCTCTGGGAAGTTGTGGCTGTCGAGGATGGGGGTCTGTGGGTACCTGTTCCTGCCCTGGAAGTGCCTCGTGGTCGTGTCTCTCAGGCTGCTGTTCCTTGTACCCACAGGAGTGCCCGTGCGCAGCGGAGATGCCACCTTCCCCAAAGCGATGGACAACGTGACGGTCCGGCAGGGGGAGAGCGCCACCCTCAGGTAGGGAGCTGTACTTCAGCGGGGTACTGAGCCCCCGGAATGTTGATTTTGTGGGTAAGAGTGAGAGACAGAACAGAAGGCTGGGGTGGGGCCCGCGAGAGGCTTTTGCAGGCTCAAGAGGTGCTCTCTTGCGTACTGGGGCAGTTGACACCCATTCTCCTGGACAGGTTTGCCATTTGCTCCAGCTTCTGGGGTCCAGGATCTTACAAGTGAAGGCTGAGGTCCATGCGTGGGACTTGCTTGTAGCTGAGCCCATGACATGGCCAGATGCACTTTTGCTTTGGCACCAAGGAGAGAGTGCGAGAGCCCTGGGATTGTGACACTGCCAGTTAGTCTAAGACAGCTAGGTGCCTTGGTGGCTGTCTCTCATGCCAGGAGGTATGTGATGAGGCAGGAGAGTGTTCAGGACGGGCTCATGTGCCCCTCTCGGAGAGATGCCTAACATCCCAGGCTCTGGAATTGCTGGTGCCGGGCCATGGCTCTTTCTGAGTCTGCTCAAGACACAGCTGTCCCTGTCAACCCTGCCTGGTGCTCTTGGGGCCCCAACTGTAAATTACGAGAGCAGTTTTATCTTTGCAGGCTCAGGACGCGGAGAGGAAGCAGGTAGTTTTTCTGCAAGGACATCAGTCCTGTGCACAAAGCACCATAGGAGTGCTTTTTGTTTTACCTTAATGAGTTACAGGGAAGCACTTACATGCTCCAGGCCGAGGGGTGGAGAGTTTCAGAACATGAACCTTTGGGGACTGGACCCGCTGCAGCAGAGACTTTAATAAAAGTGCAGCCACAACTTTCCACCAGCTCAGCAGATCTCATCTTTTATCCGTTTAATGAGGCAGTTCTGGTCCTAGGAGACAGATTCAGAGACGTCCCAGCTTAACTCTGGCTCACAATGTACACAGGGTGAGAATGTGTTTGCCCTGCCTGTGACTTTGATGGTTACAATGACAATAAAACATTCTGTCCCAGATTCTGCAGCCCAAACACCTGGCTTCTCCAAGGAGTGGAGGAATGTAGGGTATCCTCCCTGTTCTTCCCCTGGCTCCCCTGTTAAACTCTCTCTACATTTGAACAAGCCTCTCCCTGGGGAAGAAAGAAAGGCTTCTTGGGATGCCAGCTATTTTTTTTCCTGAGCCCAAGGGCTAAGGTTAGAATCTTGTCACTTGGGGTGGTTCTAAATCTCCTTTTGGTTCTAAACCAGAACCTTGGCTGCTGATGTTCGGGGGCCCCAGGGAGAGAAAGAGGAAAATGAAGGTAGAACCAGATGCCCTGCCCTGATAGGTAAGAGGGAAACACTCCTGGTCACGTGTGCTCCCGTCAGCCTGACTTGGAGTAGAGTGTCGTGTTCCTCAAAGAAGTCATTGCCTCCAAGAAGTTTTGGAATCCCCTTTAGTGACCAAACTTGCTGGATACAAATTGACAGTGGATGAGTTGGCTGCAAGATAGGAGAAGCACTCAGGCACCGAGTGGTACCAGGAAACATTCAGCAAAGAAATGTTGGTAAATGTTACTAAGTGTGAAGGGGTGTGAACATTGCCACGTGTCTCTCTTTATCTCTGAATCTACTCTGAGAGGGCAGAGGGACCCAGCATTGAGTAAGACCTCAGTGCTGAACTTTCCAGAATGCTCTGTCCTCTTCCTGCCCCTAAAAGTTAAAGCAAAAAAGAAAAGTGAGCTTTCTGCTTTCCAGGTTGCAATAAGACAGCTTCACCAGCAGAGGGCCAACTTTATTATACTTTCTATTTATCTATATCTATCTATCTATCTATTTATTTATAATTAGCTGTTGGTCTATTTTCATGATTTTAAGTCTAATGTTTAGCAGCTGGGCTTAGTAATGGGAATGGGAGTAAAAAAAAGGAAAAGCTGAATAGTTGCTTTTTGGGCTTTGTTTCAAGAAAAGGAAAAAAAAAAAAAAAAAAAAGAAAGAAAACCTTACCTGCTCCAGCATAAGTTATTTGTTACCTGATTGCATATATTATGTAATTTTAAGCACATGTCTTATGTTGATTTTGCTTCTCCTCGCTGTATAATTTACCCTGAAATAGAGAAATTCAGCACATTGTCCACATTTTCATTTCTTTATATCCCCCTCCTTTTTTTCACGTCTTGGGTTCTTCTCTTTCATTGCATTTTCCCTTCATTTTTATCATATGCCTCCATTTTAAGTGCTTTTTCCAATAGTCAAAATAATAAAGGATATTAATTTATTTTTTTTCTTTTTGGCTTCCATCACTTAATTTTTGTTATTCCCTGTTATTTGAAGTTTCAGTTTTGCTACTTGCACAATGTTTCTTAAAACAATATACTTACCACCTGCAGATTTCCTTTTGTTTTCCGTGATCTTCTGGTTTATTGGTGAACAGCTGTGTTTTCATCTCAGAGAAAAACTTACTTGTCAGAAGAAGAGTCTATGCTCCCAGCCTCTGGAAGTCCATAGCTTCAACCCCAAGTAAACATGTTGTGCTTTTAAAACAATGCAGTTCTTAAGTATGGTCACTGTTTAGTGTCCAGATGTCCCACTGGGAATTCCATGTTTGGGAACTTAGTGTTTCAAGTGCATCAGATATCTAGAATGTATTGAAAGAAGTAGACTGGTTCCCATGCGCATCGGCCACAGGAAGTCTTCAAATGTGAGTGCTGGGGATCAACATATTCTAAGCCTGTTTCTAAGTCTTGAAGGAAGTGCCATTGGAGGCCAAAGACTGAGTAGGAAGAGCAAAGGATTAGGGAGAGCTGGGTCCTTCCTTGGCTTTTCCAATAAGAAATTGCCTGGCTTAGAGAACGATTATTTCCCTCCTTTGAGGTATCAGTTTTCCTGTGATGGGTCTTTGGTTTGTGTTGAAGGATGTGAGGAAGCAATGGGGCAAAAATGACCGAAGTTTTGAACGTGGATGAACCTCATTTTACATAAGTGAGGCAACATTATCTTTCCCATCATTACTTCAAAGGGCTACTTGAAAAGTAAAAGTAATTACTCGAATATTGAGTTATTTAGCCTTCTTGGAAAAGAGAGGCTATGGAAATGATGATGGTATTCACTGCGTCTGAATTATAGCTTCTATGAATCTGATTTGAATTCATTATTACAAATGGGCCCTTTTGGCCAGAATGATTTCATTTCAATTACCTACTGTTGGGTTAAAAATGTTCTGTGCCTTTCCGGTAGATTAGATATGACAAGTCTGTGGAGTCCTGTGTCTGAATCAGTGCCCACGCCAGGAAGGGAGCCCAGGTGGCTCAGCGTGGTCAGCTGGTGTCTACGAAGCCATCACAGCTGTCTGGGTGAGGACCAGATGTGCTTCCGCTACTGACCTTCATCCCCTCTCAATGTGCTTTAGCTCCTTGCTGGGATCACATGAGCATCGGAGGGGGTGACATAGGGGTAGAGATAGAAGCTGTGGTTATAACTGCTCCCATACATGGGAAAAGTCCCCATGAACATAGCTTTATTTTTATAATTTTTTATATGGAGGATAAGCAGTTTTGCTGATCCATGCTTACTAATCTGGCATTAGGCTTAATAACTCTTTTCGAAAATGACCCTGAATTTTCATCAGGAACTCTGAGCTAATCCTTTCAGAACCAAGTACCTAAGGGTTCCCTACAGCCCAAGAGTAATCTGAGCAGCGGGATCTTGTCAGTGTTGTCAGGCTCCCAGGAAAAACTTGCTGTGGGTCACCTGGGTGTTTCTCTGCCTTTTGCACTGACCAGCCGCTGCTTTTGTCTTTGTGTAAATGGGACAATTCAGAGGAGAAAACAGGTCATTCAAATCAAGTGCGTGATTTTTTATTTTAGCATTTAAGGTGTCGAAGAAGCTGAGGTGGGACAGGGAGAAGTGCCAAGGCTCTGCCCTTGGCCTGGGAAGATGAAAACACAAAGACACTGAAGCAGGACAGGCCCCCAGGGGCTCCAGTGGCCATGGTAGGCTGGCTGCCCACTGGCGTTAGCTGGGATGCTTTTGAAACATTTCCCTACCAGGTTCCAAGCCAGTGGAATCAAAACCTCTGGAATGGGGTAGAGGCGTGGGCATGTAACAGCTCCCTTCCAATCTATTTATTTATTGTATTAAAAATATTTTATTTATTATTATTTTTAGAGAGAGGGGAAGGGAGAGAGGCAGAGAGGGAGAGAGACATCAATGTATGGTTGCCTTTCACCAGCCTCCAGCTACGGACCTGGCTTGCAACCTGGTTATGTGCCCTGGTTGGGAATCGAACCAGCGACCTTTGGGTTCGCAGGCCAGCACCTATCCACTGTGCCTCCAGCCAGGGGTCCTTCCAATATTTTTTATGTGGAACAAGAGTTGAGACCCACTGTCCTAAAGCCCTTTCTTCCCCGGAGCATCTGAGCAAGGCTGGTCTCAGCACTCCCACCCCATGTAACCTCTTTTCCCTGCCTGTATGTACTTCGCCATCCACAGGCCTTGTGGGCATGTCAGAGAGTCCTGGGCTCAGGGTCTGAACACGCATGGCTTTGATCCTTCTTTCCCACTTCCTACATGATTATGAGACTTCAGTTCAGTTGCATACACATGGGAGCAATATCTGCCTGGTCTACGGCATCAGGTGAGATAAAGTATACAGCATTTTTCCTGATAACTATAAAGCGCCATATAAATGCAAATTGTTACTGGTGCTACATGGGACCCCTCAGTAACAGCCTATAACCCTCAGTCCTTTCCAGTGTCATCTGCTCTACTATCTGCTCTTTCTACACCCCACCCCCACCCCCCTTTGAAATGGAACACTTGTCTCTCTCCACTAAGTATCCCGCTTTACCTGAATTCCAACAACACTCGCTACAGGTGTCTGGTCTAACAGATACACCCTGTGGACCTGCCATGGGTTAGGGTTAGATGGTGAGCTCCTGGCCGTTGGGAGCCACGTTGTATGTGCTGAGTACGGATACTGTGGTGGAAGCTAAGGGTTCACATAATAAGTATGGGTCGGATGCTTTACTCCATCCTGATTGGGCTCAGCCTCTTGCGAGGCATCACCTCTGCCCACATGGGGTGCTTATATCGGAAGGGGTTGTATTCTCCCCAAACATGATGCTGGGACCTGCGAGCACAGCGGTCGGTGAGAGATCTTGGAGGCCCGAGGGAGTTTTGGATTCTGCTTAAATCATTTGCCAGAGGGGACAGTTGAATCCACCACTGGTTCGATCTGATCTGAAGCCTGGAAAAAGGCTTCGCTATCCCTGGAGGCAAAGACGCTAAGTGGGACAGCTGAGCGGAGAGGACTCTTCTTGGCAGCAGTGGAGGAGCGGGTTTGCAAGTGAAGCTGACTCCGAAGTGGCTTGTTTTGCTCTGGATGTGAGGAGGTACCGGGGCAAGAAGGCAGAAGCTGCAGACAGGCTGCCCAGCCCTTGTCCCTGGCATGTGGGGCCTGGGGTGCGGCTGGAGAATCAGGATCCCAAGCACCGACTGTCACATTACTGAGGGGCAGGTATGCACTTTCCTCCCCCATCGCACGTGCCACGTGCTGTTCACCACAGAGTCAAAGCAGAGATGGGAGCTGAAGTTCTCATGCTTTCAGGCTGTATGTTCCCTGGCTTTCTGATTGCTGTGGAAAACGCAGCGGCTCTTACCTCAGCCTTTTTGTTCATGTCTTGGCCTTTATCTAAACTGGGCCCTTGGGTTCAGTTAAGTTATCGTTCTCATTTCCCTTTCATTCAGCATCTGCGAAAGGACCGTGCCCTTGGCCTGCTTTCTGCGAGCCTGGGGTGGCTGGCTCTGTGGGGGTCAGCGAGGTGAGCAGCACGGGTTGGCATGGGGTACAGGTCTGATGGGGCCCCGGGGTGGCATGCCAAGAGGACCTTCCGGGAGGACTGGTGAAATTGCTGATTAACAGGAACCAGTGTTCCCATTGAGGAGATAAGAGGGGGAATTATGGTCCAAGACACCTTTAGGACTGGCGGAAATGGCATTGCCGATGAGGTTAAGAACTAAGTGTTCAAACTTTTTGCTTTTTTTCAAATCGGGACAAGACAGCACTGTGTTATTATTTCACATTGGCTTATTTGTTACGGCTTTTTCTGCAGGAACCTGCATTTACCAACGTGGGGTTGAGTTGAGTGAGAGTTTGCGTGGAGAGGGTGTTGGGAGCACTTAGCCTGCTCTGTCTCCTGGGGAGGGACACCCTCGAGAATGTCCTGTACCACATGTGTCTTTTCTAAAAAGTGAACATGGACCTTGTGGTGTCTGCAGCCCAGCCTATGACCTGCCTTGATCCGAGTGGCATTTCCTTGGTAGAGGAGGTTAGAGGAGGGAAGGGGACAGGGCATTAGGCAGATCCTTCAGCTGAACGTGCAAGGGAGGGGCCCAGTCAAAGCAAACACATTCTATCATTGATGGTTTACTCTGTGTCAGATGGCGGAATAGCTACTTACCGTTGTACACCACTTCCAGAATATTAGGACCCCCAAATAAACAGCTCAGGAGATGGAGGTCTAGAAGAGTTAAGTCACTTGCCTTTGATCACACAGTTATTTTGTTTCAGAGTCTGGATTTGCCCCTGGAAGACTTCCATACTTCTTTTCAGTTTTATAGTATGGCCTCCCAGGTAAGGAGGACAGAGGAAGGCTCCATGTGCTGCCCGTAGAAAAATCCAGAGGCCTGCCCTTTATTCTCAGGACCTACATGTGGCCAAAGGTCAGGAAATCCACACATCAGTGGAGGGCCATAGCTGTCTGCTATCCTGTTTCTGGGTGTGTAAACCCCTCACCTGCTCTGGAGTCCCCACGACGCTGTCTCCTGAGGCTGGGAAAACCCAGGCTGCAGACAGTGCAGGGGTGACAGCCACTGGTGGATCCCAAGTGCTGCAAGCCAGTCAGCAGCACCCTTGGCTTTTCTCCTGCCCTGAAGGCTGTCCTCCCCTGGTACAGGACCCCCTGAAGCACACAGAGCCTCTCCAAGGATCAAGCAAACCTCCAAAACACAAGCAATTTGTTGACAAGAACACCAATGCTATAGCTTTTCCAAGAGAACTGACTGGGAGGAAATGAGTGGTCACTATGAAAGTATAGAATGAAGGGAGAAGTACTTTTCTTTTAATCCTAAAACTTCATTTTATAATCCCCTACCCCCTCTTTATAACCGTAGTTTAATTTAAACCACTGAGGCTGTGCAAACAGAAAACCATAGATCTACTTGCCTGGCATTGATTCCTACCCTAGAGGAAACTATGTGACCCCTTTTGTCCCCCTGTTTCCTGTGCATGGTACATTTTGCTCAAATCAAAGAGATTCTGAAGGACTTGACCTTGCTTCCCATAAAAGTGCTAATCAAGTGCACGTTTAAAAATTAGTTTTGAATATCAAACACTTTCAGTGAGTCTGAAAATGTATGGTATCTCGATTAACTAAAGTTAAGAATAAGAACATAATAAGAACAAAGAAGGCTTTAAGTGGTTGTTAAGTTTTCTGGTTAGCCCACAGAAGATCATTTAACTCCTAATTATCCAAAATGCTGTATACTAGCAACGAAGAATACTACAAAACAACATTGCTGTAGAAGAAGTAATTATGCAAAAGAGAAAAAAAATGAATGTAGTAATTTTTTATTTATCATGAATGCTGAAGAAAAGTAGGCATAATTAGAGAGGGGTAATAGGGAAACAGTTCCTCAAAAATATTTCTGAATACTTTCAAAAGTTTTGGAGTTTGTATTTTGGTTGTGCCAAGTTTAATTTTAAGATGCCTAGCTTTCATTTTCTTTGATTCAAGCATACATTTTCCACTTCTCAGATGATGGGGATACTTTCATAAATAGGAGTGGAGAAAGGAAGATAGTTAAAGGAAACGAAAGACAACAATGGAAAGATGTGAGTAGGAGAGAGATTTTCCCAAAGTGTCAGCAATGAGATGAAAGAAAGCAAAGAGACTAAAGAGATGAGGCAAGTACTTACTTGCCTCAAGGCAAGTAAGGAAAGTACTTTTATGTGAGATAAAATAAAAGACTAAAGTGGAATTACTTAATAATCCAAGGAAGGAAGGAAGCAAGGAAGGAAGGAAGGAAGTGGTAGACAAGAATGACAAAGTCAGACCTGCTCAGTGTCTGGTGTCTTCATCCTCACTGTCCAGGTCACCGAAACCTACATGCACAAGGGTAAAATGCCCATCTTAAGACAAGACAAAGAGCAATAAAAGGCTCAGTTACTCACATATTGAGATCTAGCCCTTTCTCACCCTTGGTTCCCACTTGTCCCATAGCCGGAAATCCCCTTGTTACTGTGTTGTAGACCCATTCTTACTACTCTCTGTGGGCCCTACCACTAGCCCTGGGTGACTGGGAATACAGCCTTGTACTGCCAAGACCTCTTCTCCAACAGAGTTGGTCCACCCTTGACCCCATTCCTCCCCAATGAGCCTAGTGGTTCATTGACTTTCCAGTGCTGAGCGTTCGCCTGCCCACCCCATTTTATTATTATTATTTTTGAAGACTACCTCATGTGAAGTCTAGCCCAAGTCACACCTGCTCCTCTGTGACTAAGCGTGTGCTCTCAGTCATTCTCAGATACATGAATTGCCATGGCAGGTATCCATCCTCTTTGACCAGGATTAATGACCATTGATGCCATCACAGCATAGGGTCTCTTGCTTGTTGTCTAGAACTTTCCGTGATGGGTAGGAGGGGGAGCCAGCACCTGTTACACGGGGAACTGGATCAGCCAGGGCCTCCTTTGGAGTGGCTGTGCTCAACTGAGACACTTGGCTATCATGTGCCTTGTATGAGAGGAAATAATAGTGTTCAACTTCGTATCATCCTGTGCTTTCTCTGACACCTCTACAAGTTGCTCCCTTCCCATTGTTATTTTTATTTCTTTCATGTGTTTTGCTAACTGTAATAACATCCTCTGTTCCTGTGTGTGTCACCAGCACCCAATATAATACATAACATAGTAGGAACTCCAAGTTTGTTGGAAAGAGACATGCTTACCCCTTATCTCTAGCGCTGCCTCTCCAACCCCATACACACACTTAGTACTTTTTCTAATGAAGATCATCTCCCCATTTGGAAGCAGCTGGATAGTGTCTGAATGACAACCAGGGATTCTGGCATTTTTATCTCAGTTGAGATGGTTGGTATTTAACTTGTCCTGTCTTCGCTTGCTCATTATAATGGCAGTATTTGCTAATTTTACCATATTCTTAAGCCAGGAGATTTTGAGCAGAAGCAAGGGAGTTATGCCTGCCTCCCCAGGTTCTGTATGCATATCTGCGAGCTTCACAGGATGGAAAAGCAAAGGCGATGACCCCTAACATTGCAGAAGCCATGTCAGAATGAAGGGATTCATGGGCCCATGTCCTTGGCCATCAGAAATGCTACTGCTTCTATGATAAGCTCTCACTGTGATGGCCCTGAATGTGTCTCAGTAGCTCATATCCTGATGTTCCTGGGCAGTGGAAACAGTTACAGGATATTTGTGATTGCATGCTCTATGTTATAATTGCCTACTCGATGGATGCTTAGTGATATATGAGATAAAGTATAACTTCTATCAAAAGGCTAATAGGCTAAAACTTTGCCATCTAAAAAGCTGACTTCAAATCCTAGCTCTGGTATTTATTGGCAATATGAAGTTGAACAAGGGATTGTGCTGCTCTGTCTCAATATTCTGATTTTAAAAAGTAGGTTCTGTTTGTCCACTACACTGGGTTCTTGGGGAAAGATACACGGCATTAAGTTTCTAAGATCTTATATTAAATTCTGACATGTAGCAAGCTCACAATAAACAGTAGCATTCTTTGCTTTAAATATAAGTTATTGAGTTTACAATTTAAACAAACAGCCCTTGACTGCCCTATATATGCTCAGCACTGTTCTAGGCCGTGTGGAAATGATAAAGTGCAATTAATCTTAGACTATCCTCTTTAAACAGTCACAGCTAGCGAATGTATTAGCATTATAAATGGCCCAGAGATCAGGAAGTGGAGGCGGAAAAGAGAGAGAGAGAGAATGAGGGAGGAGTGGGGGACGAACATTAACCTAATTCAAAATGCATCATACTAAGTGTTCACTTTGACAAACTCAAGCATTTGTATTCATCCTTGTTACCACCATTCCACAAGGTGCAGACCACTTTTTATCATCCTCAAAGAGTTCCTCCATGCCTTTTTTTATTGTGGTGAAATATACATAACATGCAATTGATCATCTTAACCATTTTTAAGTGTGCAGTTCTGTGGCATTAAATGCATTCATGTTATGTAAAGCAATCACGACCATTCATCTCCAGAACTCTTTTCGTCTTTCCAAACTGAAACTCTGTCCTCATTAGACACTAATTGCCCATCTCTACTCCTCACAGCCTCTGGTAAACACCATCCTACTTCCTGTCTTTGTGAATTTCACGACTCCAAGAACCTCATGTAAGTGGTATCATACGGCATCTATCCTTTCGGGGCTTGCTTATCTCACTTAGCGTGATGTCTTCAAAGTGTGATAGCATGTGTCAGACTTCCTTTCCTCCTTAAGTCTGAATAATATTCCTTTTTATGCACATGACACATTTTGTTTATTCAGTCATTGGTTGTTAAAAACTTGTGTCGCTTTCACCTTCTGCCATTGTGAATAATGCTGCTATGAACATGGGTGTTCAAATATTTATGCAAGTGTCTGCTTTCAATTCTTTTGTATATATTCAGCAGTGGATTGTATGGTAATTCTATTTAACTTTTCAAGTAATCATCATACCTTTTTCCATAGTGGCTGCACCATTTTCTATTTGCTCCCGCAAGGCATAAGGGTTATAGTTTCTTCACATCTTTGCGCACAGTTATTGTTAATTAAGTTGATTGGGGTGACATTGGTTAACAGAAATATGTTTCAAATGCACAATTCTACAATACATCATCTGTATATTGCATTGTGTGCTCACCATGTAAAGTCTAGCCTTTCTCTACCACCATGTATTTGACCCTTTTACACTCTTCATCCTTCCCCCACCTCCCCTCCCCTCTAGGGATTGTTACCCTGTTGTCTGTGTCTATAGTTTGTTAGTTTTGTTTGTTCACTTGTGGCTTTCTGTTTTGTATCACACTTAGGAATGAAATCATATGATTCTTTCCCACCTGACTTTTTTCACTTAGTATGATACTATAAAAATCCCTCTGTGTTGTTACAAATGGCAGTGTTTCATCCTTTTTCATGGCTGAATAGTATTCCATTGCATACATGCGCCACGTCTTCTTTATCCAGTCACTCATTGGAGGATACTTAGGTTGTTCTCAGGTCTCAGTTACTGTGAATAATGCTGCGACAAACATGGGGTACCTTCACAAATACATGAGTATGTTCTCAAGTATTTCAGGTGGATACCAAGAGGGGAATTGCAGGGTCATATGGTGGCTCAATTTTTTGTTAAAAAATTATTTATTATTTTTAGAGAGAGGAGAAGGGAGAGAAGCAGGGAGGAGAGAAACATCAATGCATGGTTGCCTTTCACCTGCCTACAGCTACAGACCTGACTGGAGACCTTGACTGCAACCTGGTTATGTGCCCTGGCTGGGAATTGAACCAGCAACCTTTGGATTTGCAGGCCAGCACCTTATCCACTGTTTAATTTTTAAATTTTTGAGGGCCATTCATATTTTCTTTAGAGCTGTAGTAGTTTACAGTTTCCACAGCATCTGCAAAGGCTCCTTTCTCCCCACACCCTCCCTAAAACTTGTAATTTCTTGTCTTATTGGTAACAGCCATTCTAACATGTGTGATGTGGTATCTCACTGTGGTTTTGACTTGCATTTCTCTTTTTAGTATTTTATTTATTTATTTTCAGAGAGAGGGGAAGGAAGGGAGGAAGACAGGGAGAGAAACATCAAATGTACATAGTTGCCTGTCTCACACCCACATCTGGGGAATTGGCCCACAACCCAGGCATGTGCCCTGACTGGGAATCAAACCAGTGACCCTTTGGTTTGCAGGCCAGTGTTCAGTCCACTGAAGCACCAACCAGGAAGTGACTTACATTTCTGTTACAGCTAATGAAGTTGAGCATATTTTCACATATCTGTCAGTTATTTGTATGTCTTCTTGAGAGAAGTGTCTGTTCAGGTCCTCTAACCATTTTTTTAAATTTAATTTTATTGTTGTTTTATTATATCCATCCCCTTTTTGTTCCCCTCTGTCCTCTTCCCCACCCACCCATTCCTTCACAAAGTCAATCCCACCTGTTGTCCATGTCCATGGTTCCTCGTCTACCCATTTTTTAATTAGATTTTGTTGCTGTTGTTGTTGTTGTTGCTATTGTTGTTGACTTGAGTTGTATAATATTTTTTGAGTTTTATGAGTTGTATACATCTTTTGGGTATTAGCCCCTTATCAAAGGTATTGTTTGCAAATACATTCCCCCCTTTTGGTTGGTTGCCTTTTTGGTTTTGGATGATTTCTTTTGCTGTGGAGAAGCTTTTTTTTTTTTATGTAGTCCCATTCACTTCTTTTTACTTTGACTCTTCTTGCTGTTGGGGTCAAGTTCATAAACCCTCTCTAAGACTAAGGTCTATAAGTTTAGTAACTATGCTTTCCTTTGTGTAACTTGTTATTTTGGTTCTTATATTTAAGCCTTTTATCTATTCCAGGTTAGTTTTTGTATATGGTGCCAACTAGCAATAGAGCTTTATTATTTTAACGTGGCTTTCCGATTTTCTCAGCACCATTTATTGAAGAGGTTTTCTTTCTCTATTGTAAGATTTTGGCTTTCTTGTAAAAAATTAATTGCCTATATATATATATATATATATATATGTGTGTGTGTGTGTGTGTGTGTGTGTGTGTGTGTGTATGTTTATTTCCAGGCTCTCAATTCTGTTTCATTGGTCAGTGAACCTGTTTTACCACTAATACCAGATAGCTTTGATTATTGTACCTTTGTAGTTTAAGTTGAAATCAGAGGGTATGATCTGGCTTTGTTCTTTTTTTTTTTTTAAGTATGTTTTATTGATTATGGTATTACAGTTGTCCTAATGTTTCCCCTTTGGCTTCTCTGTACAGTATGTCCCTTCTCTCCAGCAATCCCCGCCTCTTAGTTCATGTCTATGGATCATGTGTGTATAGGTTTTTTGGCTTCTCCGTTTACTTTACTACTTTTTAATATCTCCTTGTCTATTTTGTACCTACCAGTTATGCTTCTTGGTCCCTGAACCTTTTCTCCCATTCTCCCTTTTCCCCTCTCCCACTGATAACACAACCATATGAGATCTCTTTATCTATTGTTCTATTCCTGTTCTGATTCATTATTTGTTTGTTTGTTTTAGATTTATTTGTTGATAATTGTGAGTTTGTTGTCGCTTTACTCTTCATGGTTTTGACATTCTTTTTCTTAAATGTGTCCCTTTAACATTTCATATAATAGGGGCTTAGTGATGATGAGCTCCTGTAGCTTTACTTTGGGAAGAACTATCTGCTCTTATATTCTAAATGATAGTTTTGCTAGGAAAAGTAATCTTGGTTGTAGGTCCTTGCTTTTCATCACTTTGAATATTTCTCGCCAGTCCTTTCTTGCCTGCAAAGTTTCTTTTGAGAAATCAGCTGATAGTCTTATGGAAAATTCTTTGTAGCTAAGTCTCTTCTTCTCTTGCTTCTTTTAAGATTCTCTCTTTATCTTTAACCATTGGCATTTTAATCATGGTGTGTCTTGGTGTGGTTCTCTATGGGTCTAACTTGTTTGGGACTGTCTGTGCTTCCTGGACTTTTGTGTCTATTTCCCTTGCCAAATTAGGGCAGTTTTTTTCAATATTTTTTCAAATAAGTTTTCAGTTTCTTGCTCTTCCTCTTCTCCTCTGGCACCCCTATGATGTGGATGTAGGTATCTTTAAGGTTGTACCAGATGTTCCTTAGCCTATCCTTGTTTTCGTCTGTTCTTTTTTCTTCACTCTGTATTGGTTCACTGTTTATTTCTCCTTTACATTCCAAATTGTTGATTTGAACCCTGGCTTCCTTCTCTCCACCATTCGTTCCATGTGGATATTTCTTCATTTCACTTAGTATAGCTTTTACTTCTTCCCTTATTTGTTATACTCAATAATTTCTGTAAGCATCATTATCACCAGTATTTTGAACTCTGTGTCTGTTGGGTTGGCTATATCCTCCTTGCTTAGTTCTCCCACTGGAACCTTGATCTGTTCCTTCTTTTGGGCCATACTTCTCTGTCTCCTCAACTTGACTACCTCCTGTATTTGCCTCTGTGTATTAGGTAGGGCTGTTGCGCCTGTCATGTTGTAAGAGGTGGAACCATAGGTTTCTGTCAGTGCAGGGCGACCTGTTTCACCACGTTGTGGCACTATATGTGGGGGAGGGGTCTGAGAGGGAACAATGCTATTTAGTCAGTACATACCCCTTTTCCAGTCACTTCACCTGCTTCCTGTATCAGACTGCGCCCCTCTAGCTGTTGCCCTGGTGATGGTTCCCAGAGTAGGTGGGTATTTATATGTTCTAAGACCATGGTGGCCTCTAAAGGATGCTCCTGAGAAATTGGCAGTTTCCTTCACTGCCCCAACACCCACTAGTTTTCATTGCCAGAAGCAATGAGGCTTTGTTTCCTGGCACTGGAACCAAAAGCTGTGAGACCTGGCCTGGGATTGGAATCACTCCCTAGGTGTCCCTCCAGGCTTCTAAACTGTGTGACTGCTCTTTCATCTGGCCAGCCACAGCCACTGCCTCACTGCCACTGCACCTGCCACTGCTCCTGCCACTGCATTACAACTTCTCCACCCCAGCTCCCTGTCTCTGCCCTTCCTGCCTGTCTGGATGAGTATTACTTCATTATGTCTTTCTTGGACTCCCATGCAATTTGATTTTCTGGTAGTTTTGGTTGTTTTTTTGGTTTGTTTGTTTTGTTTGAGATAGGTGTAATTCTTGGTGTACTTGTGGAAGGAGGAGAAGCATGTCTACCTAAGCCTCCATCTTAGCAGGAAGTCCTGGTATTGTTCTTTGTTCTTAGATATTCAGGGACTTCTGTGGTTCCATACTGATTTGATGTATTATTTTTTGGTGGTGGTGGGGGTGCTGTTCTATTTCTTTGAAAAATGCCTTTGGGATTTTGATGAGGATTACATTAAATATATATATTGCTTTAGATAATGTGACCATTTTAACTATGTTAATTCTTCCAATCCATGAACATGAAAATATTTCCATTTCTTGGTGTCTTTTTCAATTTCTTTCAACAATGTTTTATACAGGGTGGGGCAAAAGTAGGTTGTATAGCCCTGGCTGGTAGCACAGTGGTTAAGGCACCAGCCTGCGAACCCAAAGGTCTCAGGTTCGATTTCCCCAGCCAGGGCACATAACCAGGTTGCAAACCAGGTCTCCAGTCAGGTCTGTGGCTGGAGGCAGGTGAAACGGAACCGAACATTGATGTCTCTCTCCCTCTCTGCCTCTCTCCCTTCCCCTCTTTCTAAAAATAATGAAATAAAATCTTTTAAAAAAAAAAAGTAGGTTTTATAAAAATAACACACTAACTAATAAATAATGTTACAAGAATAAACTCTATGTTTTGTATACTCACAGATGTAAACCTACTATTGCCCTAGTCTATAGTTTTCAGTGTATGGTTCCTTTAGTTTGTTAAGTTTAAGCCTAGGTATTTTTGCTGTTATTGTAATTGAAATGGAATTGTTTTTCTTTTTAATTTCTTTTTATGATGTTTTATTATTAGTTTATAAGAATTCAACAGATTTTAGTACATTAGTTTTTTATTTTGCAAACTTACTCTATTTGTTTATTATTTCTGATAGGTTTTTTGGCAGAGTCTTTAGGGCTTCCTATATATAGAATTATGTTATTTGAAAACAGTGGCAATTTTACTTTATTCTCAGTTTGGATGCCTTTCATTTCTTTCTCTTGTCTTTCTACTCTGGCTAGGACTTCCAGTACTTTGTTAAGGAACAGTAGAGAGAGTGGGCATTTGTTGTCTTATTCCTAATCTTTGAAGAAAAGCCTTCAGTTCCTTACCATTAATTATAATACCAGCTGAGGGTTTGTCATATATGAATTGTATTATGAACTTTTCTTCTATACCCATTTTATTGAATCTTACAATCATAGAAAGATGTGGTATTTTGTCAAATGCTTTTTTTCTGCATGTATTGATATGATCATATGAATTTTATTCTGGACTTTTGTTTTTGGGAGGTTTTAAATGACTCCTTTCTGTTGATATGTCTATTTAGCTTTTTTAATTTATGATTCCATCTGGGAAGGTCATATATTTCTAAAAACTTGTTCATTTCTTCTAGGTTTTCAAATGTGGTGGCTTATAATCTTTTGTAGTATTCTTGTATAATACTTTGTATTTCTGTGATATTTGTGCAACTTCTCTTTCATTTTTTGTTTTGTTTATTTAAGCCTTTTCCCTTTTTTCCTTAGTGAGTCTAGCCAGAGGATTGTCAATTTTATTAATCTTTTTAAAGAGCCAGCTCTTTGTTGTATTATTATTTTTTATTGTTTTTCTGTTTACTATTTTATTTAATTGAGCTCTAATATTTTTTATCTCCTTTCTTGTACTGACTTTGGATTTTGTTTTTCTTTTCTTCTAGTTCTGTAAGGTGAATTGTTTGATTGCTTATTTGAGATTTTTCTTATCTTTTGAGGTGGGCCAATAATGCTATAAAATTCCCTCTTATTATAAGCTTTTGCTGCATTCTGAAGTTTCTGATATATCATATTGTCACTTTCATTTGTCTCTATATATCTGTTGACCTCTTTAATTTCTTATTTCACATAGTTTCTGTTCAGTAGCATGTTGTTTAAACGACACGTATTTGTGGTTTTCCCAGCTTTCTCTTTGTAGTTAACTTCTAGTTTCAAAGCATTGTAGGTAAGAGCATTGTATGATTTCAGTCTTCTTATGTTAGTGCCTGAACATAGGGTCTATCCTTGAGAATTCCTGTGCACTAGAGAAAATGTATATTCTGGTGTTCTGGGGTGAAAAGCTCTGTAAGTATCAATGATGTCCATTTGAACTAATGTGTCATTTAAGGCTGATATTTCCTTACTCATTTTCTGTTTGCTGTCAATGGGTATATTTAAGTTTATACCATAATTGTATTTTTGTTAGTTCTTTCCTTTTTTCTGTTAGTGATTGCTTTATATATTTTGCTGGTGTTCCCCAATTGGGTGCATATATATGAATAAGTATTATATCTTCTTTATGTCCTTCCTCCTTTTCATTTTAAATTGTCCATCTTTGTTTCTTATTTCTCTTTTATCTTAAAATTTATTTTGTCTGGAATAAATATGACTACACCCACTTTTTTCTGGTGTCATTTGCATGGAGTATTGTCTTCCACACCTTCACTTTGGACCTGTGTTTGTCCTTGCAGTTGAGGTAGGTTTTCATAAAGGCAGCAAATAGCTTTGTTTTTTACCCATTCCACTACTCTGTGCCTCTTAACCTGTGAGTTCAGCCTATTTAAATCTATGGAGATTTTTGATATATGAGAACTATCTATAGTCATGTTATTTTTTGTTTTCTGATGGGTCTGTGTCTCCAGTTGTTTTTTTTTTCCTCTTGTGTTTCTGTTATTTCAGCTGAGTGGTGTCATATGATTGTATAATCCACTTCTTCTTTTATGTTATGTTTTCTCTGTTCTGGATTTTCATTTCTGTTTACATTGAGATTTTCCAAAAAGAAGTTTTACATGTAAAATCATCCTTTTTCTTCTGGTTGCATCTTATCTCCATTCACCTGTGCAAACTCAATTCTTTCCCCCGTCCCCTTCTATATTTTTGTTGTCACAAATTATCCCTTTTTAGACCGTGGGCTCATTTCCAAATTGCAGGAGCTATTGTCTTCTTTATTTAAAATGCTTTTATCTCCTTTGACTTTATATTTAAATATTTAATGCCTGACTCTGAATAAGAGTTGAAGTTTCCTGACTTGTCTGTCTTTTAATCATTTTCCAGTTTTATATCCCTCTGTCTTTCTGTTTTAGGCAGAGGCATGCCTTTCATCACTTCTCGTAATGCAGGTCTTACGGTGGAAAACTCCCTCAGCTTCTTTTGCTCCGAAAATGTCTTTGTTCCTTCTTCATATCTAAAAGATAACTTTGCTGGATATGTTATTATTGGCTGGTGACTTCTCTCTTTCAATATTTTGAATATTTGATTCCACTCTCTTCTAGCTTATAGGGTTTCTGCTGAAAAATTCAATGTTAATCTAATGGGGTTTCCTTTATAGGTTACAATCTCCTTTTTTCTGGCTGCCTTAAGAATTCTTTCCTTGTCATTAATTTTTTACAGCTTAATATAATGTGCCCTGGATAAGGCCTTTTTTGGATGGAGATAATTATGTGTTCTATTAACTTTTTGGATTTAAATTCCAGTTCTTTCCATAGTTTTGGGAAGTTCTCTTTGATTAGTTATTTAAAATAGCTTTCCGTTCCTTTCTTCCTTTCTTATCCTTTGGTTATTCCCTTTATTCTTTCCATAACATTATTTTTATGTTGCTATTTCTAATGGAGTGAGATCATTCTCATAGCTTTTTTGATTTCACTCTTATTTCTCTCTTCTTCCACCTGAGTCATTTCTATATTTCTATTTTCACTATCATTAATTCTTTCTTCCATCTGGTCTGCTCTGTTTCCTAAGGTTGCTTGTTCATTCTTCATCTCATTTATTGAGTTCTACAACCCATAATTTGGTGTTTTTTATAGTATTAATCTCTTGGTATTTTTTTGTTCGTTTGTAGATTTCATTACTGAGTTCATTGAACTGCTTTCCTGAGGGTGGTGTGTGTGTGTGTGTGTGTGTGCTTGTGCGTGTGTGCATGGTTTTTTCAGGACAATTTTTAAATCCCTGTCATTAAATATAATCTTCCATGCCTTTAAGTTTATTTTCTGAAAATATTTTTATTTTCTCCTTCACCTTCTTGTTACCTTGGTTGTTCATGGTATTTGATGGATTATTTCTCTGCCTGTGCATTTGAGGAAATAAAATTTGTACTGAGTACTTGATTTTGTTTATATGTTTAGCAGCTTGATAAGTAAAAGTCTTTGTTTCCCGAAGGTGCTGATATAGCGCAAGATTTTATTCTCTGTTACCCGTACTGTGGGAGGTGATGTAGCCTTCGCTGTGGGAAATGCCCTCTATTGCACAAGAAGGTGGCTGTCCCCTGTACTACGCAGCCGCTTCATTTTCAGGGCACTGACTCCCTGGTGGGTTGAGGCCAGTGATCAGCTCTGTGCCTGTGTGTTCCTGGTGCCACTCTCCTGTAACTAGAAGCCCAGTTGTGCTTTCTGGCCTGTTACAACTACTTCTACCAGGCTCTGCCATGATGAGTGGGCGCGGTTTGGGTGAGGGAGGACTTTTGCATCTGCAGCTCTGTTTCTTTCACTGTGTTTCACTGGGGTGAGTGTGGACCACTCAGGCTGAACTGTTGCTTCTGGCCCATTGCAATCCATGAAGTTAGGGTTGCAACGGTGGGCAGGCCACAGAAGGGAGTCAGGGGGCAGATTCCTGCCTCTAGTTTTGTCTGCCTGGTGATGGTGGCTGGTGATGGCTGCCACCCTCTGCCCAACCCCATGTCTCTGCTTCTAGGTTCAGCCTCCATGTGTACTGGTCACGATGGGCAAATTGCTTCCTCCACCTCCCAGGTCAGCCTAGTTGGGGTTGTATCCTGACCCCTCATCTGATGGGGCCAGGGGGCCAGCCTGTTTTTATAGGCTTCATCTTTGTTCTTCCCCTTGGCCAGTAACTCTGTTTGCTCCAACATGCCCACCTTCGGAGGTCTCGATGTGTGGATCTCTTAGCAGTGTTTGTGTTAAGCAGGGAGTCCTTTGTTGAGTTACAGCTGTCCAACTTGAGACTCAAAAGGGAGAAATCTGGAGGTTTCTTATGCTGTCATGATGCTGATGTCACTTAATATTTTTATAGTAGCCATTGTAATGGGTGTGAAGTGGTGTCATGTGGTGCTTTTGGTTTGCATTTTCCTAACAATTAGTGATGTTGATGTGTTTATTGGCCAAAAATATGCACACACACACACACACACTCATTGGAGAAATGTCTATTCGAGTTAATTTGCATTTCTAATTAGGTTGTTAGTTTTTCTGTTGTTGAGTTGTAGTGATTCTTTGTATATTCTGAACATTAATATTTTATGAAATATATGATTTGCACATGTTTTCTTTCATCTGTGTAGTGTCTTTTTACTCTGTTGAGACACAGAAGTTTTTAATTTTGAGGTAGTCTAGTTTGTCTTTCTTTCTTTTTTTTTTTTTGTAACTTATGCTTTTGATGTCATTTCCAAGAAATCACTGCCAAAGCTAGTGTCATGATAGTTTCCCCTATGTTTTCGTTTAAGAATTTTAGATCTTAGATTTAGTGGTTTGATCCATTTTGAGTTACTTTTTGTATATGGTATAAGGTAAAAATACATTTTCATTTTATTTTTTGCATGTGGATATGTAGTTTTTTTCACCACCATTTGTTGAAAATATTATCTTTTCCCTATTGAATTGTCTTTATACCATGTTGAAATTTACTCAACATATAATCAAGGGTTTGATTTTTGACTCTATATCTCTATTTCATTGGTCTAGATGTCAGTCTTTATTATCAGTACCACACTGCTTTGATTACTGTAGCTTTGTAGTTGGTTTTAAAATCAGGACATGTGAGACCTTCAACTTTATTATTTTTCAAGATTATTTTAGTTACTCAGTATCACTTGAGATCTTATATAAAATTTAAGGTGTATTTTTTATTTCTGAAGGAAAGTACCGTTGGGGTGTTGATAGAGATTGCATTGATTCTGTAGGTCATTTTAAGTAGTATGATATCTTTGCAGTATTAAATATTTACAATGTATAAAACTGGAGGCCTTTTTATTAATTTTGTTGTCATAAATTTTTATAGCAACATTATGTAGTTTTCAATTGTACAAAGCTTTCACCTCCTTGGTTAAGTTTATTACTAAGTATTTGTATTCAATGTTTACATATATATGTTAAAACATATACCTAATATAGATGAACAGTGAGATATTATACATACATATATGTAATTTTCTTTTTGGATTGTTCATTGTTAGTACATAAAAACAACTGATTTTTATGTGTTAATTTTGTATCCTGTAACTTTGCTGAACTAATTTATTAGTTTTGACAATTGTTTTGTGGAATCTTTAGGATTTTAGGATTTCTTGCATGTACGTTTATGTCATCTTCAAAAAGAGATAATTTTACTTCTTCCTTTAAAATTCGGATGCATTTTAGAGCCTTTTATTGCCTAATTGCTCTGGCTAGAACAGCCAGTACTATGTTGAATAGATGTGATGAAAACAGGCATTCTTGCTTTATTCCTGATGTTAGAAGAAAATATTTATTTTTTCATTATTGAGTATGATATTGGCTGTGGATATTTTATATAGGCCTTTTATTATGTTAATTAGTTTCCTTCTATTTCTAGTTTGTGAGGGTTTTTATTGTAAAAGTGTGGCAAATTTTGTCAAATGATTTTTCTGCATCAATTAGATTATTTTTTTTAAAGATTTTATTTATTATTTTTAGAGAGAAGGAAAGGGAGAGAGGCAGAGAGGGAGACAGGCATCAACCTATGGTTGCCTTTCACCTGCCTCCAGCTATGGACCTGGCTGGAGACCTGGCTTGTAACCTGGTTATGTGCCCTGACTGGGAATTGAACCAGCAACCTTTGGGTTCGCAAGCCGGCCCCTTATCCACTGTGCCACCAGCCAAGGGATTTTTATCTATTTTTTATTCTGCTAACATGGTGTATTACATTGATTGACTTGTATGTTGAATTATACTTGCATTCCAGAAATAAATTCCACTTTACTGTGGTTTGTAGTCTTTTAATACCCTGTTGAGTTCAGTTTGCTGTAAGTAACAGGATTTTTGCATCGGTGTTCGCAGGTGATATTGGTATATAGATTCCTTGTCCTGTAGTGTCTTTGGCTTTGTTATCAATTAGCTGATAACAAAGCCTCACAGAATTAGTTCCCTCCTCATCAGTTTTTTGGAAGAGTTTGAGGAGGACTGTTGTTAATATTTTTAAAAATGCTTGGTAGATTTCACTAGTTAAAATCATCTGACCTTGGACTTTTCTTTATTAAGAGATTTTTTATTACTGATTCAATCACCTTGATAGTTATGTATGTTTACATTTTCTGTTTCTTCATGATTCAGCTCTATAGGTAGTCTTTTTTTAGGAATTTGTTATTTTCATCTATTACATCTAATTTATTGACATACAATTGTTTACAGCTCTCTGCTAAATGCTTTTAATTTCAGTAAAATTGGTTGTTATGTCCTTTATTTGAGTCTTTTTTTTCTTAGTCAATCCGGCTAAAGGTTTGTTAATTTTATTTTTTTCAAATAACTAATTCTTGGTTTTATTGATTCTCTTTGTTTTCTGTTCTGTATTTCTTTGATCTATGCCCTAATCTTTATTATTTTTTTCCTTCTCTCAGTCTTCTAGCCATAGGCAAGCATCAATCTTTCGTTTGACTCCATTGATTACTTTAGTGTGTTCTACAATTTCAAATAAATGGAATAATACTATATCACAAGTAATATTTTATATATGACTTCTTTCCTTCAGCATAATATTTTTGATATCCACCAAAAATTACTTATTCCTTATAGTTAGTTAATTCCCTTTCTACTGCTCAATAGTATTCCATTGTGTGGGTATACAATCATTTATTTCAATGTCCTTGCTGATTGGCATTAAGATTGTTTCTGATTTGGGGCTTTTCTGAGTAAACATATAACTAATATTTTACTATAAGTATACAAGTAAATCTTCTTTTCATTACTTCTTAGAAAATAATTAAGAATAGAATTGTTAAGTCAGAGTATCAGTTTAACTTTTAAGGAACTAGCCAGACTGTTTTTAACAAAGTTATAATACCAGATTAAATTCTTACCAGTGATGTCTGAGAACTTCCCTTGCTGCACCTATCCAGCTTTTGGCACTGTAGCTATTTTTTAGTATTTAATTTTAGCTCTTTTAGTGCATATATGAAGCAGTGTACCATTGCAAACTTTTAATTTGCATTTTCAAGAGGATTAATGATGTTAGATGTTATTCATGTGTTTTACATGTTTTTCACATTGTCCATCCATCTATCTTCTCATAGACCATGAGTGATTTATATGTTTATTTATTCATTCCTTCAACAAATATCTACTGAATGCTATACATTATATACTATGTTCTAGGCAGTGATCTAGGAGAGAGTGTTACATGAACAAAAGAGGCCAAGCGCTTGACACCATGGAATTTATGCTCTAGGGCAGAAAGGCAAATATTGAACATGATAAACTCATAAACTGATTAGAATAGAATATAACATTACACAGTGATGTGTGCTCTGAAGAAATTAAGTAAATGACTCAAGAAAGACAGTTGGCTCTATTTTCACTATCACAGCCAGGAACTACTTGTTTGATGCTGTGGCATTTGAGTTGAAAACTGATGACCCATCAGAGAACTAGTCCGCAGGATACACCACCATCCTGAAAACTGGAAACAGGTGAACATAGAAAGTCACTTCGGAGAAACCATTGCTGTAGGTAGGTTCTAGGAACACGTACAGGGCAATTCATTGATTGCTAGAGACTGGGTGTCAGTTAACTTGATAATTAACTCCAAGCTACAGAGCTGTAATGGAGTCCTCACTGTTGAGAGTTTTACCACTAGGAGCTACAGCAGGTTGTCAGGGAAAATGGGAAATCTGGCAGGAGAAGGGAACCACTGAAAAATGCACCCAGAATTCCTGTTCTCCTTAACTAAAGCCTGCTCTCAAGGAAACTATTTTACCAGAGCCTCGAGGCATTGAGTTTCACTAGAGCTTAAATTATTAGGGGAAGGGAAATACCTAACTCTGACCCACCAGCTTTTTATGTAGCAGAAAGGGAATGTCCAACTAGAGCTCCCTCTTAGCCAAATGGCAAAAACAAACAAACAAACAAACAAACAAAAATCCCACCAGCTTTAAGAGAAAGGGCAAGTATCAGAACCAGACTCAGATATGTCAAAATTAACTATGATGGATATCATAGTTACATGATATCCAAGAGCTCTAATGGGGAAAAAATATGAAAGAACCAATGGATATTGTAAGTAGTCAAATGGAAATTCCAAGAGAGAATAGAAAAGAAATGATAATATGAAATTGTTACAGAAATGGAGAATACCTTTGATGGATAAGTTTATTAATAGACTGGGCCTCACAGGTGAAAGTATCAGTAAATATAAAGGTATGTCAGTAGAAAGTTCTGAATGGAAAAAGAAAGGAAAGGAAACAAAAAGAAAAAGAATAGGAAAAAATAAAACCTTGAAGTAACATTCCGTAACTGTGGAGCAATTCCAAAAGTATAATATACATATAATGGGAATGCCAGAAGTTAGAAAAAGGAATAGAAATATTTGAAGTGGTAAAGACTGAGAATTTCTCAAGATTAATGACAGACATCAAGTCATAAATCCAGGAAGTTTATGGCACACAGGAAAAGTAAACCTAAAAGAAAACACCTAGGCATACGATATTCAAACAGAAGAAATTAAAAGACAAAGAAGAAAATCCTGAAGGAAGTCAGAGGTAGAGGAAAAATTACTTACAGAGCAGCGAGCATAAAAATTGTATCAGCCTTCTCTTCAGAAACTATCCAAGCCAAAAAAAAAAAAAAAGAGAGAGAGAGAGAGAGACAAATGAAATATTTGAAATATTTGAAGTATTAAATAAATCACCAATCTAGATTAAGAGTTTTTCAAACAAAATGGTGCATATTTGCCTTCACTTGACCCAACTTGCAAAAGAAATATTGAAAGGTGTTCAGAGAGTCCAATCTTGAACTGATACTCAGGGGAAGCTTTGTGTAACTTAAGCTGGTTTTGATCATCCTGCATCTCAATACTTACAGGTATAGCTTGCTCTTTGGTAATCAAAGCCTTTGTTCATTGTCTTTCCTGTTTCTCTTTTCACCTACACATGCACTTTCTTTTTTTTACTCCTCAACTGAATGTTGGCTTCTTGAGGGCAGGAATAGGATTCAATTTCATTGTCTCAAGTACCTCCTAAGATGCTCTGCAGACAATGCATGTGATCAGTGTCTGCTTGACAAGAGGGAAATAGATTTCATCTGTCTCCCTGTCCTTGTCTATCTCCCAGTTGTGTTACTAGGTACAATAAGACATTTCTGTATTTCCGATCATAACAAAGGCAGCAAGAATATACTCGGGCACAACTTTTATTTTCCTAGTGATTTGCAGTGGACTCTCTTCCTGAAAAGTTCTGTTCCGATCTCTTTGCACGCTTGGCAGGTCTTACTCATCTTCTAGGCCCTTCTTAAATGGTTTTTGTTAATGTTTTCTGATTTTCCTTGGTCTCCTCTATCTCAATGGTCTCCAAGCTTTCCAGTCCTAATGGGCTTCACAGTGACCCTGGAAGATTTTTCCTTTTTCAGAATACAATTTTCTATCCAGCCACAGACACACAAAAATAGGAATGTTGAGGCCAAGAATCTGATTTACATGCAACCAAAATGAGTTCTGTGAGCCATCCTTCAGAAACATTGCATCTGCCCTCTTTGTTTCCAGCACAGCACACTTGAAAGTGATAAACTGACCTTCTTCTCACTCATCGCTTCTGCACTGCTGTAACGTAGGCTGTCAGTCTCCCCAAGAGCTTTTACAGGACTTCCCAGAAGTCCACTAAAATATCTCATTCATTTCTGTATCTATATTTCTGAGTACAACGTCACTTTTTGCCTTGCCCTTTTTGTTAAACCTTAGAGGAACCTCAAGAACCTATTCAAACTATTTAAACAAGCAAGTAGGTTGTGTTATGAAAAAGGACCATGCAACTTAAGAGGCATGAAGAACTTTGGCTTCTGAAAGAAGAACCAAGCAACTACTCGCTCACCTGTCTCTTTCTCTGTGGCCATGTAGTCTCTGATCCCTACTGACCCTCGATGCATTCTTTCTTTGTCCCTTCCCATATTCATTTTCCATTTCCACGAGGAATAAGATGTCATTTTGTATATTCTGAGTTCACAGTTTCTCACCTCAGTGCAAGCTAGTCTCCACAGATTGTCTGGCATCCTTTTCCCTGTTTCCAAATTTGGAGGGAATAAAATCTGACTGTCCCAGCTTGGGCTGAGTATCTACCTCTAGTGCAATCAAGCCATAGTTGGTTGGTGGGTGGGGATCATGTATCAGGATGCTTTCAGCTCTAAGTAATAAAGCATAATGCTACAGGTAGGTAAATATGGTAATATTTATAGTTTCAATTAGTAAGAATGCTAGAGGGAGGCGGTTTCAGGGTTGTTTCCATGCATTTAAGTGCTGAGAGCTTGTCTTTCATGGTTACAACATGGCTGCAGCTGCTCCGGCCATCACATTCTCACAGAACAAAGTTCTAAGGGTCATCACAATGAGTTTCTGGGTTTCTCTTTGGGAAATATTTTCCAGAAGTTTCCTTCCAGTAGATTGCCTTGTGGTGTCTTTGGACAGGATTGCGTTTATGTATTTAGGCCTTAGCTGGGAAAGTGGGCTGGGAAGGTGGATTTCTGGCATTTTTGGTGTACAGTGGGAGGGAGTCTCCATCAGCGTTATGCAGGCGGGCATTTGTTGTTGGGTTGGCAAATCTAACAGCCACAGGACCCATGGTATAAACATTGTTTACTGATGTGGATGGAAGGGCGGTGGAGGTGGAGGCAGTCAGATTTATCTGATCACAGTAGGGGTAGCCTGAACAGGTCTCCAAATCAGTGCTTTCTACAGAATTTAACACATGTGAGCTGAAGGAATAAACCACAAAATGTGTGTCTAATTTTCACTGTGGGGGTCCACCTGTGATGAAAAGAAAAACACCGAGGGTAGCTCACTTTATATGGTCATCCATGATTCCTGCATCATTACACCTTTACAACACAAAGGCCAAAAAGAAGTAGGGGCAAGAAACAGGAGATCTGATGACGTTTTCAACAGCCCTGCATACTGAAATCAGGAAAGGAAGCAGTGGAGGTAGAAGAGGGTGGAAGAGAGAAAATAGCAGAGCATGGAGACACCCAAATCGGAGTAGGAGGGAATTAATGCACAGTGAGGAACTCCTGGAGCTGAAAGGGTCAGGGTAGTAAAACTTTTGAAACCGAGCCTGGGTGAGCTGGGAGATGCACTAGGAGACAGGAGGGAAAGGTGCAGGGAGGAGATAGCGGAAATTAATGAGGCCATGCGCTCCAGCAGCAGGCGCAAGGACGGAGCGGGCCGGGGAAGGCTTGCCTCTCTTTCAAGGTCAGTTATTTATTTATTTGGTAGGGGAACCTAACAAATTCTAAAACCAGATAAATCCAATTACCTGTGTTTTGCCTTCAGGGAGTGCAAAAGATTAATGGTGGTATTTTGGAAGTAGCATAAAAAGAAATAGGTGGTAATAACCGGGAGGGCTCATAAAAGGCGCTGGGACCCCCCGAGAGGCCCAGGGAGCTGGTGGCAGCTTCCTGGCCATGAACCCTGTTTTCATGGCTCCTTTGGGAGGGGCTGGGAGTGGCCCTGGAGGGAGCCTCCCCATTCCACATGGGGGTCCTGAGCAGAAGTGCATCAGCTCTTTCTTGGGTGATGCTCTCCTTCCCGCTTTTTCTCCGTCTACCAACAGCAACTTTGGTTTCTTATCTTTAAGAATTGACAATGCATTTTTCCCAGGAGTTACCCCATAGATCTTCACATAACTCCTGGGAGTGAAATTTGACAATTATTATTTTTTTTCAGTGTACAAATAAGGAGCCTGAGTGAGCCTACAACCTACATCTCCCATGAATGCCTTTGGTTTTAAGTTCTTTCCTGTGCTGCTAGTAGGGAAACTGTTTTTTGGAAACATTAACTTAGAAGCAGAAAGGAATCTGGTTCAGCTTGCTGCAAACCTTTGTGATGTTTGGGTGTAGGAACCCTGCATAAGGTCTGGTGAGGGTGGGGGGCAACTGGGTGGGGGGCAACTGGACTGCTAATCCTTTGTCTTGATAAGTGATAAGTTTCATTGTACAAGGACTCCCCGGTGGCTTGTACAGAACAGCTTCTGGTTTAGGAGATGTTTATTTCAAAGTGCCTTGCTTGCTATTCACGCATTCAGCTTTTTCAAAAAAAAAAAAAAGTAATTATTTTTATTGAGATAGAATTCACATACCATAAAATTCACCCTTTAAAAATGTACAATTCAGTAGTTTTCAGTACATTCCCAAGGTTGTGCAGCCATTGCCACTGCTATCCTAGAGCATTTCATCCTCCACTAGAAACCTCGTGTCCATTAGCAGCCCTCCTGTGTCTTTTCTTTGCTCCAGGCAGCTACCCATCTCCACTCTGTCTCAATGAACTTGCCCATTCTGGACCCTTCATGTGCATGGATTTGTTTGGTAAAACTTCACCCGATTTATCTTAGAGATCTTAGAGAGAGAAGAAGAGAAAGAGAGACAAAGGGAGAGAGAGAGGTGTGAGGGATAAACATCAATTGGTTTATATGCACCCAGACTGGGAATCAAACCTGCAACCTAGGTATGTGTCGTGACTGGGTATCGAACCTGCAACCTTACGGTGTACAGGATGACACTCCAACTAACGGAGCCACCTGGCCAGGGCCATATGCATGGTCTTACACACTACATTTACTCTGCCTTTAACTTCTCCTTTATTTATACATCTTTCACTCACACCTCCTCACTCACTCACCTCCTTTCTCATCCATTCCACACACACTTTTTGAGTTCCTATTATGGTTCAAGCATTCTGTTAGTAACCGTGGGTGGAGATGAACAAGCATGGGATCTGCCTTTCTGAAGTTCATAATGTTAAGGTACAGGAAGATAGAAGCAAACATTCAAGGAGTTAAGGTGACTCTCTCAGTCCTCTGACAAGGTGCATGAGTTTTTGTTGGGCTCTACTTGATTTTGCTGGCTCTGTCTGATCTGCGTCTTCATGCCTAGGACCACCCCTTACACCAGAGAGATACAGGTTGCTGCAGCCTGTTGCCCTGGGACTCAGCACTGCTTTGCATGATTGTAGCCCGGCTCTGACATTGCTCCCTTTCAAGAAGCAGGCTCTGTAGAGCACCCTCTTCCCACCTCTTGGCTCACATGTCCCCAAACTTCAGCCAGTATTGGAATCACCAGGAGGGTTTGTTAGAATAGGCTTCTGGGCCTTAACCCAGAGGGTCTGATTCGAGTGCGCTGGGGAGGGGAATTTCCTACAACTTTCCTGGTGATACTACCTCTGCTGGTGATACTACGGTTTGTTGGCCTCTGTCTTGATAGCCTGACTAGCAAAATGCATCCTTCAAAAACTGAGGCCCGTCTTTTCTCTTGCTAGGTTTTATCAAGGACCTAAGCTTTTCAGTTAAGTCCAGGTTCAAGAGTTAAGGTTGAGACAGCTACCTTCCTGCATGCTGTCCCCCATTGCCTGTATCTGGCTTTGATGGTCTCCTCTGACGCCAACTGCATTGACTCTGATGTAGTGAAAATTGCCAGTTTTTACGTGTATTGATTTCTCTTTATTGTGCATCTTACTAAAATCTACAGTGAGCTCTTAGGACTAACCCAGCTTGATTTTTTTTGCTCCTGCAATAAATTGACCCATGCATAACAATGTCCAAAGACAAGATGCCAGTCAAGATGTCATCTTTCTTCTGCCCAACTTTCCTGTTTAATAACAGTGACCAAACTGATGTTTTCTTTTAAACCTTTCACACTTTGTTGGCATGTCTAAGTTGAGAAGGAGGATGTGCAATAAATACTTCTTTAGTCTTTATAGTCTAAATCTAAACGTGAAAATGGAGATGCAAAATTGGAGATGATGATTGAATCATAATAAAGAACGTTTAGGTTCTTATGAGTTTAAAAAAAGATCAAAAAACATGTCAGAAAACAGGACTTGCTTGCTGGAGATGTTGTAAAGTGGAGTTAGCTGACTTAAACAAAATAAATCTAAGACCCATGATGTTGATATACTCAATTTTACATTTATAATGTTTTTCAGACAACAAAGTACACTGTATGACTCTAACTTTATGAAACTGAAGAACAGGCAAAACAAACCAATGGTGGTAAAATTAGTACAGTTACTTCAGGTGGTGATAGGAAGAGTCTTGAGGCATGCCTATATATTGGCATGAGGAAGACTTGTAGCCCAGTGAGAATGCTCTATATTTTGATCTGGGTGTTGTTACACAAAGGCACTTTATTTTTATTTATTTATTATTTAAACAAAAAGATTTTATTTATTATTTTTAGAGAGAGGGGAAGGGAGAGAGACAGAGGGGGAAAGAGACATCAATGTATGGTTGCCTTTCATCTGCCTCCAGCTATGGACCTGGCTTGCAACCTGGTTATGTGCCCTGACTGGGAATCGAACCAGTGACCTTTGGGTCCACAGGCTGGCACCTTATCCACTGTGCCACCAGCCAGGGCTTCACAAATGTACTTTAAAAGATCATTGAGCTGTACTCTTAAGATCATTGTCCTTTATGTACTTTTTGAGTGCATATCTCATTAAGCATAATATTAAAAAAATGATGCAAACCGTTTAAAAAGTGAATGTTAAAATAGCATTATAAGAAAGGTAAAGGAAACATTTATTTTCTTAATCAAATCAGCAAATTGAAAATGATACTGTAATCTTTTACCTTACTGCCAGATTCTTTTTAAGATGAGTGACAAACAAAACCTCAAGTAACGTGGGAAAACACTGAAACAGTAACAGCAAAAATGCCCTCTCCATACAGGGACAGCTGTGGAAACAGAGATGCTTGGCACACAAATCACGGCATATGGCTCTGACTAGAGTGGCTCAGTGGCTTGGGCATCATCCAGCAAAACAGAAGGTCGCTTCTTTGATGCCCGGTCAGGGGCACATGTCTGGGTTGCAGGGTTTGGTCCCTGGTCAGGGCAGGAACAAGAAACAACCAATCAACGTTTCTCTCTCCCATCAACGTTTCTCTCCCTCCCTCTCTCCTTCCTTTCCCTTCCCTCCAAAAATAAACAAATAAAGTCTTTATAAAGAGGGAGTCATGGCATACCGCAGATTAAAGGTTTGCTATATATATATATATATAAAGAACCCATGGACCTAAAGTCCCATTTAGTCCACTCCAGAGTAAAGGTACAGGAGTTTGGTGAGATACAAGCAGGGCTTTGAATGACATTAACCATGGCCACTGCCACCGCCACCACCTAAACCTTGCCCAGAGTGGGGGAGATGGCTGAGCGCAGCCACTGTCCTTCTGCACAGGGAAGGTATGAGACACATCCCAGGGCAGAGGGGTAGGTTCTTCATTCAGCCTTCAGGGATGATGGCCGACCCCGTCCCAGGTACCACGGCAACCCAACCATCCACAGCTTCTAGACTTTAGAGGGAACCAGGCACTCAGAACTCTGCTCTGTGGTTTTCTTATTTCCCTCATTCTCAGGAAGCAGCCCCTTGCTCCACGCACCCTTGGTTGTTGGGTTATTTCGGGCCTGCCTCTCTTTCGGGCACAAAACGACTCTCCTTTCCAGCCTGAGCAGGAGAAAGTGAGTCAGGCTCAACCAGGAAACACGCTAACTACCCTACCATTCACTGCGAGCATATATACCTGATGCCCAGTCTTAAACTTTAATCGATAGATATTAACAGAGAGGACAATAACCGTCTTATTAAGTCAGCAGTGATAGAAATAGGCCATAGCTGCAATCGAATGCTAATTGTCAGTTGATGACTTCACCCAGTTTGCAAGGGTGAGCAGGCACGTTCAAGGTATAATATAGTGTTTCCAGTACATGCCGTGATGTTTAATCCTCTTTACGGTGTCTTAATAATCAATTGGACTTCAGCGTGCGATATTTGTCTAATTAACTTCACATCGATGCTCAGGAGCTGGCCTTGTTGGTCACAGATGATGGATTAGTTACAGTAGCTAGGAGCTGTTTGCTGGGGTGGGGAATGGTATATTCTCCATGCGTGGGGGCTAATCTTCAGAGTCCAGGGTCAGCAAAATCACCTCCGGGCCTGATGTGAAGTTCACATCCCATTGTACAATAAAATATGAATGAGAAGAATAATGCTGCTTTAGATGCTGTTTGATGCCCCACTTACTGGAAGGATGTAGTCTCTCGTCTGCCTTGCTAACCACCTGACCCTGCTCCCCATGATGACCTCTTGAAACCCCTATCTCAAGGGTAGAGGCAGGAGGAAGGGAGCCTCACTCTTCCCTTTTTCCCCTCACATGCCCCTGCCCAGCCCTCCCCTAGCAGGTGTCCCCTCCTCCACCAGCTGATGCCTGAAAGAAATCCTAGGGATACTCCTCACTTTGAAGGCATTTTCATATCTCATCGTGTGTCTTCTTTTATCTGCTTTTATGGGTGGTTTATTGCCTTGGATGTTTAGATCATGTTCAAGTGTAGAGACTGAATTTTATTTCCTTCTCTGCCTTGACAACTCTGTATGGGACTTCATGAAGGACACCCATGCCTATCCAGAATGCCAGCCCAGGGGCAGTAGGAGAATCGCTGCATGACCCTGGCTCTCGCGTTCCACACTGGCATGGCTTGTCTGTGCCGAGGGACCCAAGTGACAAGAAAAGGGTGGGTCCCTGAGGCGATTTGGGCTTGAACCTCTGTTAAGAGGCTATCTCTCTTTGCAGGATGATATTGTAAAGGTGGTTTTAATGGCCTATGTATAGTGTCCTTTTACAAAAAGAAATATAAAGAATCTTATAAAAATACAAACATATATGCTCTCATAATTTAAAAGTTGGCAAGACTATACCCGATACTACAATAAAAAACAAATGAATCAGAGATCTGTGCATTATTAGAAAGATAAAAAAAAATCTGGCATCAGGAAAATAAAGAATTTTGCATATACATGTACACATAATTTGGGGAGTGAAGAACTATTTTGTAATGGAACAGGAAACCCAAAAGTAATGAATAAAAAATTGATATATTGATAGACTGGCCTTGTTAAATACAAAACCTCTAAAAAGAAAAAATAGAAAACATAAGCAGTTACAAGGCAAATGCTAGACTGTGGAAGAAGGATTAGCAATATTTATAACATTAATGTCCGGATTATATAAAGAACAATTACAAATCACCAACAAAAAATGATAACACAATGAAAAATAGACTTTGGTCAGTGATGTGAATCAGCAACTCCTTTAAATAAAACTGTGCATCTATGTATGAGGACATTCCAAACCTCATGAGTCATTAGGGAAATGCAAACTAAAACACAAACTACCAAGTACCTTCCAAAAACTGATTTATTTTTATTTTATTTTATTTCTTTAAATTGTGTTCATTATTTTCAGAGACAGGCAGAGGGAGAGAGACAGAGAGGGAGAGAGACATCAATGTGTGGTTTGCATTTCACCTGCCTCCAGCTGCAGAGCTGACTGGAGACCTGCAATGCTGTTATGTGCCCTGACTGGAAATTGAACCAGCAACCTTTGGGTTTGCAGGCCAGCACCTTATCCACTGTGCCACCAGCCAGGGCCAAAAACTGATTTGAAAACATCAGTTTGTGTCAGTGAAGTCTCAAGGAAAAGGTACTTTAACATTTTTGGTGAGAATGTAGATTTGTGCATCTTTTGAACAAAGCCATTTGTGGCATCTATTCCTGTAAAAACTAGAAGGGACTTTTAGAAAAGTCTTCCAGAGGCATCAACCCCATGCAGAAGGGTAGCTGGGACAAAACACAGATGCCATCTCAGGGCTAAGAAGGCAGATGCCTTGCTGACCTTTGGCAGTGCACATGGGCACTGTTGCAGAGAATGAGGTATTGCAGCACATGTACGGACATCGGAAAGGTTCAGTCTTACCGGGAGGAAAAAAGCAGGTTGTATAACAATATATATCACATGTTTATAAAGCAGATACGTGTGTGTACGATTCATGCATGTAATGTTTGCAAACAGGTAGGTGCAGGACCTCTACAGAGAGACTGGAGATGAGGTGGTTAGGGACAGGTGGGCCCATGTGTTTGGTGTACTCTATTAGAAGTACTGAATTAATGTCATATAAAACTGTTTTTCAAGAAAGAAGGAAGGCCCTGGCTGGTGTGATTTAGTGGATTGGTGCTGCCCTGTGAACCCAAGGGTCGCTGGGTTCAATTCCCTATCAGGGCACGTACCCAAGTTTCAAGCCAGGTCCCCAGCTGGAGGCAGGTGAAAGGCAACCATACATTGATGTTTCTCCCCCTTTCTTCCTTCATCCCTGCCCTTCTCTCTAAAAATAATGAATTAGAAAAATCTTACAAAAAAAAAAAAAAGTAAGGAAAGGGAAAATGGGTAGTAACAAAAAGAGAAACTAAGAATAAAGCTGATAGAAGGATCGCATGGTTGTCAAAACCTAGAGGGTGATGTGACCAGTTCTGTCACTCACAGTGTCTGTCCCATGAAGATAAATTAGTAGCCAGAGAGAAAGCATCCTGGTTTCTCAAGCTAAAAGCATAGAAGAGCTTCTCCAGGCATCCCCTGGACCGTGCGCCATGTACCCACGTGTAGCCTGCAATGGCACGGTACTTAGCCTGCACCCAGGGTCTTGCTGCCATGCTTCCAAGAGGATCCCAGCCCACTTTGCCCACTTGGTCCCCAATGCAGGGGCTGTCCTGGATCATCAGCCAAACCACACACTGTTGGGTGTCCTGGTCTCAAAGGAGCACGAGTGGGTGAAACCTGGTGGGCAGCTTCCATGAGACTGAGACCCATAGGTCAGGAAGCCTTTAGCACTCCCCCTCTGTGGGGCCTTTTGGTTTCTCAGCTTGTGCCCAAATTCAGAGGAAAAGGGGATGAAGACACTGAGACCACCGTAGCAACGAAGTTCAGTTTCATTTCCTTCTTCCACACACAGGAGGGAGAAATCGCATCGCGTTAGGTAAATTTAAACAATTACATGAATGTTACATTGGAACAGGAAACTCACAGTCACCATGGATCAACCATATTACATAGTGAGTTGTTAATCTTATTACATAGTACTATGTAAGATGGATAAACAACCATATTATTTATTGTTGTTTTTTTTTTTAGAAGAGTTGCAAAAATAACAAGGATGCGCATTCAGACATTGCAAACATTGAGTGCTTCAGAATTGTTCAGAATTGATGAAACCAGGCGCCTTACCACTCGGAGGACAGTAGTACAGTGGGAGATTGAAGAGTCTGGGGTGTAGGGGTTGCAGGGGAGGGGCAGTCCATTACCCAGGGCTGCACCTCACACCTCCTTACAGCAGAGGCCATTGGAAACTTGCTTTGTGAGAGCAACAAGATGGATTATATGGCTCCTGGCTCTTTGAGACAATCAAGTTGTCCTTCACACTCCAAGTGGATGTAATTAACTGCACTGATAGGATGTTATGCCAATAACAAGGCAGAAAACACCGGAAAATGAGCCGAAGGATACCTAGCAAAATGAAGAAGAGGGGAAATTGAGGGGGGTGGGGGAGGGTGGAGCCAGCCACGTGTGCCAGGGACTCACCCTCTCCTGAGTGGCTTAGAAAACGACTTGGGTGCCCTGGCTTTCTAAGGCAGGTATGGATTTTTACCATCTCCAGAAAATATAAAGGAAGGCAGTGCATACCTTCTGGTCTTCTGAGCTGTGAGGGTGCCGTGGTCAGAGAAAGGACTTCTGGGAAGCCAGTATTTGGGGGTTCTATCCCAGTGTCACCATCAGATTGGCCCGAGAAAACAACAAAATGCCCTGTTAGCTTATTTTGCGGGGTGTAAACGGGCTTCCCGACCAGCACTTGCAGACACTCATGAAAGAAGCCAACCAGAACCAGTTCAAACTGGTTACGGCACCCATTATGAACTCCAGGTGACTGAGTGACCTTCGCAGAGGGGAATTTGGATGCCATTTTCTGAACACGCATGAAGAAGCATGACCCGCTGCCATGCGTGTGCCAGTCTGCCACTACCTCGTAAATACTGTGACCGAAAAATTCCATCATGAATATGCATTCATTTGGTAGAAACACAGAGGCTTGCCAATTCGGGAAGCCATGCCTTCGGAAATTATTCCTCGTGAGCTTTTGATTGGCTGCAGATAAATCATGCTTTGAGAGATGACCATTCTCAGGGGGTCATTGGTGTCTTTGCTTTCCAATTATTGAACCCAAGTTTGGCTCAGTGTTTTCAGGGCCAGCTGCAGTTTGCTTAGCCTGCCCACTGGACCATGTGGAGCCCGGTAGTCTACCTTGAAAAATAAGGGAGGGGGGAGGACCTCATAACCTCACCTCATTGTCAGCTCTCTTGGCCTCTGATTCCATACAGCAGTAGAAAGGCAGAAAATGGAAATGTGAAGTGAATCAAATTACTCTCAATGACAGAACTTAGTCATTTTGTTTCCTGATGAACCATAATCAGAAGTGATATTTATAAGCAAAGTGTACCAATGTTTATGAAGGGATCATAATTTTAAGTAATTAAATACTAGTTAATTGATTTCCTGAATAATAAATTTGCTTTCCAGTAATTGTCCTCCATTAATGGATGCGTTCTTTTAAGTGTTTTTACTATAATAAGTCATTAAGATTCCCTGAATAATTTCTCTCTAAATCATTGATTTTAAGTTACTTTTGCTAACACAAGTGCATAAAATCTCATAATGTTGCCATGTCTCAATTTTAATCAATGTCGCTGTGACAACTTGCAACTTGTTTATGGTTTACTTTTAAATAATAAAAGAAGAAATAAAAAAGATTATGGTAATAGGTAAAATCTTTTCCAAATTACAGATATAACATTTTCCAAATTATATCTTTAGGTAACTCTAACTGCATTAATACCTCTTCTAAAGGATTATTCTAAGGACCAGTTAAGATTATAAATGCAAAAGCACCAAACAGTCCCTGACATATGCTTGGTATACGGTGAAGAGTTGCTTGCTATTTTGTTCATCTGTTTTCAGAAGGCCCTAGGGAGCCATGTCATGGGTTTCTTCCTGTGTGGAGTCACTGAAAGGTTACACTTAAAGTCGTGAGACTGTTCACAGATCATTCCGGCAATAGTAGATGGAAGATGGAGTGGGTGGGCTAAGTTGAGAGTCAAGAACACGAATAAACATCCCTAATTTGGATGTTATCCCAAGTAGTTGATAAAAAGAGAAAGGCCTAAGTTTGATAAACTTGGCAGGGTGAGTAAGTAAAAGAGGGCTGTTGAAAGTTCTGCTAGGGACGATCCACCTGATCTTAGTTATTAGACTGGAGTTACAGCTAAAGAGAAGCCAGGTTACCTGTGGTCAGCTATTTGTCTGATACTGTTTCTGATACTTAACTACACAGTATTCACAGCACAATTCAATAGAACCTCATCTCCTCTCCATTTTTCTTCTCTCCATCTCCCTCACCATCTCCAGGCATGGTTTTCTATATTTCAGCTTTAGGAATGATGCTATACACAATTAAAATTATTAAAATAAGTCAACAGGGATGAAGGTAGGGAGAGGAGATGAGAGGAAGAGAGGAAGGGGAAGAGATTGTGGAGATAAATTAGCATCCTGGATAAGATTATAAGGAAGAACTACTGGCTTCGTTGAATTTTGGATGATCCAAACACAATATTTAGACTGATGAAACAGTTTTGTTTTTTTCTTGGAAGTTTCTGACAATACTGATTTTGCCAAACCATTCTCTCTGCAATGACATTTTAAAGTCAGGTTTTACAATTTCTGTCAGTATTTTCGTTACTGGTTCCCAATGAGTCATTTCGCTTATCTGCACCTTTATAAAAGTGTACCATTTTATAACAAGGACACTGATGATGGTATTGAAGATGAAGTTAATTACTAATTGTGCTTTGCTGGTCCCATAACCAAGAGGTGGCCAGAACTCATCACATCCTGGTGACTTAGGAACTTTGGCCCAAATATAACGATTTCATTACGATTCAAAACTGTTTTGCTTACCTACTGAGTTCATAGCTTGCTATGTTAAATACAGATTTTTCTTATGATATTTTACCATTGTAATTTTTAGCTTTACGAAATGGAAGGTCAGAATTTTAATGTTGTAGCTGAAGTCCCTACAGTCTCACCATTTATTTCTTATTCTTTCTTTTTATTAGAGTTTCGAGGGACTTTGTTTCTCCTATATGTGAGACAAACTCCAAGTTATCTCATGACTTTTTATGGGATGGTAAAGATTCCAAATGTCCTAATGGCCCCCAGAACCTAATGCATAGTGTCTGAGACTGTGTTTCCATTTGCTCCAAGTTTTTTAAGTGGATTAAGCTCTACCCCCTTTATTTACTCTGTCCCGAAGAGGACAAAGGAAGATTTGCCAGATACCTTTACCCCTGTACCTTCTGAATGTAAGATCCTGCATGGTGAAAAGGGAAGACAGTTTACCCTCTTAACAAATGCATCATACAAATGCTTCATATTTAAGTAAACAGAGAAGGCTGCTAACATCATTTTTAGACAGTAAGTAGAGAAAGGGCAGGACGTTTGACAAAGGGTCTCTAAGTCATATTTCTGCCCCTGGAAGGTGCTTGTGGTTAAAAAACCTGGGGTGTGGGGATAGCAGTGAAGGAAGAGTTCCACTCTGAGGCTCTTGGGATGGTGACCTAGTTAGTGCCTTTGCTGTCAGTTGGTGCACATTGATCTCTGGGTTTGACTTTCTTTGTGTATCAGGACTTTCTGCTTACTCTTAGGAAAGTTATCAAAACTTCAAGGAAAACTTTCCTGGAGACGTCTTGATGAATGTGTGAAAAGTCAGGATATTTTGCCAACTGTCCTTTTGTTAGGAGGTCACAAATTTTAATTTTCTTCTTTTGAGCCTCTTCATGCACCATGGAATGATTATTTATGGGGTCATTCTGGATTCACAGAACTGGTGCCTTTTCTCCAGTCACTTGACAACACCAGAGACTGGGATACACAACTGTTGCTGAAATAACCCCTTTCCAGCTGTTGAGGAGTCAACATTCCCTTGTAAATTTCCCCAAAGGTTGATTTTGCTCATCTCATTGGTGGTGGTTGGGAATGAGGATGGAAGTGATGACATTGTTTGCATGCAGGCTTTTGTAAGGAGTGGTAGAATAGTATTAGTGTATTGGAGGAAAATAGTAGGGTTTCTGAAGTCAATGAGGTGAGTCCCTATTGTGGGATTAATATTCAGATGTACGAGTGCAATCTTAGATAGTTGGTTAACATTATTGGTTGCAATCTCATCTTTCAAATAAGGGGTGTTCACTAGACAATTCTTGGCACCTCCATCATTCTTTGCACCCTTACATTCCAACATCCTCACTCCCCCCACCCTTTTTGTTTTTGTTATTGTTCATTTGCTACCATTATCCAGTTGTTGGGATGTAGCTGCAATGGTCCTGAAGGTGTATGAAGATAGAGGGCGATGGAATATATAGTAGAAACAACAAGATAAAGATTTTCATTCTCCACTAAGCTCCATCATAGTGGAAATCCACTTTATGCTCTCTGTGTATGCATATATTTATATTTAAATCTATCATTGTGATACTATCCAATTCCCATTTTCTAGAAATACTTGTAAGAAATGCTTATATGATGGGGAGATAACCTTTCACTCACCTAGTAAGACCTGTGCTTGAGGAGTGAGCAATGGAGGAATTTTGATGAAAAAGAAGGAAGTGATGTCACCCCTACATGCCATGGATATGTTCAGGGCCACCCACTTTTTCCCTTCCCCTAACGTGGAGATTTTGGAATTTCCAAGTTTGATTCTGTAACATCCCTGCATTCTGGTCCGCCTCTGGCCGTATGAAATTCTGAGACTCTCGTTTGTGTCATTAACTTCACATCTGAAAAGTCACTGTTTGGCAGAGCTCTGGGTCCCCACCATGGCTTCAGGTTGCTCAGAGGCCCAGCTTGCCCACAGTGGGGCGTAATGACCAGGGCTCCTGGCCAAGGTCCCTGCTGCCCGACGGACCGCTGCCAGGCCCAGTGCCCGTGCACTGCGTTGGCAATGCAGCCGAGACTTACCTCGGTCCTGCAGCTGCTTTAATTGCAGTGAAAAGAGCTTCTGGAAGGCAGTGCTGGGAGGAGGGGGCCGTCTGTGCCAGGATTGTGCAGGCAGGAGTGATTTCTATTTTCAGTACCAACTCTCTCGATGGAAATCTCTTTCTCCCTTGCTCACTCCCTGTCTGCTGAATCAAAAATTCTCCACACAGTGGTGGTTAAAAACATCAATTAACTCTAAAACAATTATTATTTTTTGAAATGCCATTTTATAAATGTAATAACACGACACAATAATCCAGGGTTATTTAACAGAGCATTTACCCTGAAAACAGTCATTACTCTTTAAACGCAGTAGACTCCAGAAGCCTCTTAACATTAAATGGCAAGTGAGGCAGAAGCAATATTGTCAGAAATGCCACGTCCGCCGCATGTATTAAGGAGAGAAGACGGGCGGTGGCCCTGCCCACCAGCTGCCATTTTCTTGGCATTTGGGGGGCCTCAAAGATTTCCTGCTCCCGGTGACAGTGGTCAACACCGAAGTGACAGGCCGACCGTTGAAAGAAATGCCCTGTGAAGCACCACCCTGGTGTGGCCGCCCCCTCACAGTTCTTCAGGGGGCTGAGATCTGACTTAGTGCTCAGAAGGAGGCACTTTCGGCTCAGTCTGTGGTTCAGCTGCAGACTCAATAATGGAAAAGCCAGCACAATCGTCCTTTAACTTCTCGTGGGGTTGCAGGTGCGCGGCCATCTCCCAGCAGCCCGTGGTGCCTGTGGTACAGAAGCTTGGCGTGATGCACTTCTTTTAAAAGCCGTGCTGCCTCCTGTCCTGACTGGTGTGGTTCAGTGGGCTGGACATCATCCTGCAAAGTGAGAGGTCACCGGTTTGATTCAAGGTCAGGGCATGGACCTGGGTTGTGGGTTCAGTCCCCAATTAGGGCATGTACCAGAGGCAACTGATCATTGTTTCTCCCCTCTTTCTCCTTCCCTCCCCATCTCTCTAAAAATAAATAAATCAAAAGAAAGAAAGAAAAAAAGAGCCCTGGCTGGTGGCACAGTGGATAAAGCGCTGGCCTGCAAACCCAAAGGTCGCTGGTTCAATTCCCAGCCAGGGCAAATAACCAGGTTGCAAGCCAGGTCTCCAGCCAGGTCCCCAGCTGGAGGCAGGTGAAAGGCAACCATATATTGATGTTTCTCTCTCTCTGTCTCTCTCCCTTCCCCTCTCTCTAAAAATAATAAATAAAATCTTAAAAAAAAATAAAAAGAAAGAAGAAAAAGAAAGAGACAAAGAGAAAGAAAGAAAGAGAACGAAAAAAAAATCTCCTAGGTTAACTAAAGGTTAACTTCACTTCTAATTTTGGACCTAAAGAACACATAAAGGGGTTCTGACCCACATGAAATTTCTGTGATACGGGACACGTGAGGCCTAGGTTATATCTGACATCATGAAGGGACTGTTAGACGATACGATCGTGAAACACGTGCGGGGGTGCAGTCTGGAAAGCTGCGCCCCTGCACACTGGCTGCCCCGCCCGCGCCTGTGCGCACCGGACACCTGGAGGTGGCGGGCGCTCCTTCTTGCCTGCAGCTCAGCCACGCGTGGCTGTAGGAGCCCTGCACTGGCATTTCTACCTCTAAGGAGCCCTTGCCCTTTTGAGCAAAAGCGACGGAGCAGTGACACCAGAGTGGTGTTCTAACTGGGGTGGACAGGGCTTGGAAACCCGTGATTCAAGAGGCAGGGAATCTGTGTGGCGTAGATGCTTCCCACCTGCTCCCACCGTGGGCCTCCAGGGCCAAGTCTTTCCTATCCTCAGGCTGAGCATTTAGAGCTGTTATTCCCATGCGCAATGTCCAGGGAGTCCAAATAGAGGCCGCTCCCAGAGGTTCTTCTCACTGCATTTAGTCCTCCAGATATACAGTTTTACTGTACATAGGCATCCATCAGTTAAGCCTTTTCAAGCAAGTCACCTCTGTCTCTGTGTTTGCAGCAAAAGAAACAAGCTGGCTGGTAAGAACTGATGGGACTATGGTCAACCAGGGGGCAGAGCGCATGCTCTGTTTGCCGGGGACCCTCAGGCTGCGAGCCCTGGAAAAACGCAGCAGCTCTTACTGAGAAGCCTAGACACCAGAGGGGAAAGCCTTGCAGGGGGCGGGAGCTTATAAGCACAGACTTTTATTTTAGTTTTTATTTTTTTAAAGATTTTATTTATTATTTTCAGAGAGAGGGGAAGGGAGAGAGGCAGAGAGGGAGGGAGGCATTGATGTATAGTTGCCTTTCACCTGCCTCCAGCTAGGGATCTGGCTGGAGACCTGGCTTGTAACCTGGTTATGTGCCCTGGCTGGGAATTGAACCAGTGACCTTTGGGTTCGAAGGCCGGTGTCTTATCCACTGTGCCGCCAGCCAGGACTAAAGACTTTTAGAGCAAGAATAAAACTTAAGAGTGTATACACATTTTACATGTTAAAATAAAATAATGCAGTTAAACAGTTCATTAGTGGCAGGGGAAAGAAACCCACATACGGGGCTTCCAGCTTGAAGGGGTGTGTGTGTGTGTGTATATGTGTTTGTTTGTATTACCTTATTTTTTGTGGGAGAGGACTTTTATTTTTTTCCAATGAATGATAGCCTTTCACCTGCCTCCAGCTATGGACCTGGCTGGAAATCCGACTTGCAACCTGGTTATGTGCCCTGGCTGGGAATTGAACCAGAGACCTTTGGATTCGCAGGCCGGCACCTTATCCACTGTGTCACCAGCCAGGCTTTTTTTTTTTTAATGTTTAGTAG